>PKQL01000267.1:0-70221 GCA_002916455.1 Penicillium sp. CF05
GGGAGGAAATACGTCTTGTTTGAGTCCGGGGGGAGGATGGCGATGTACGATTTGGCCCGGCGACATGGGCCGTTTGCTGTTTGATTCCGGCCTGGGGTCTGACGCTACACTGGGTTCGCCCGGTGTGGTTCACCCAGGCCAGGGGCATGCTCATCGGAGCTGTCCCGCTGTGTTGAGTATCTTTTCTGTTTTGAGCGTGTTTGTCTTGAGTTGAGGTGATCACTGATGAATGTATTCTCATTTCAACTCCGCGTTTTGACCCTCTTATTACAAAAGAGGAACATCAAGACTGGAAGTGGCTGACAGGATCAACCCTGTATAGCAGAGCAGAGTTGCGAGACCCGCGATACGATACGATGATACGATGATACGATGATGCGATGATACGATGCGAAACGGACCCGCGTTGACTGAAAGTTGACATTATGGAACTTACTCCGGTTATCCTAAACGACATCACCTTCTATAAACAAGGCGGGAAGTAACCCAAGGCCGGCTGATATACACAGATATAGCACGGGTTCAGCAGCTCCGGTTTTCGTAAACTCACTGCAAGCAGATCAGAACAGAAATGCTGGACCGAGATACTTCTATTCTACTGGAAGTGAATGAGCGTCTCGCATATCCAGGAGCCTTATACAAATTCTACCACAAAGCGGACTTCGATACCGGCCTACCGTATAAACAGAAGAAGTTCGATCCACGTTGTATCGGATCCACAATCTATGTACTCCATGTTGAGAAAGTCTTAAGTACATTGAGTGACGCTACTCTGAAAAGCTATTCATGGATTTGATACTGATAGCATGGCTTCTAGAACAAGGTACCATCACCAAAGTTCAAGATAGGACTACACTTTGTCTCCGGACGTTTAGCCGCCGCAAGCTCACGACCCGCCTTCCAAGAGCCCGCCTCCAACACCTGGGGTAGAGACAACTGGACACCATCCATGCGAGCGAGAATCTTCGTATGCAACACATCGAGGAGGGCAACGGTCATCGCTCGCCATTCCACAATCTCGTCATCCCCTGCACCAAACGAAGGCAAACTACCACCTGAAAGGCTCAACCCTCGCTGCAGTGACTCGGGCTTCAATTCTAGAACTTCCATGTCGACAAACATTCCTCCGTTGCGGTACTCTGGCAGACCAGTTCCCAGCTCGGTATTGGACCATGATACCGAGAGGAGACGAGAGAATGGCACCATCAATGAGTACGCTAGCCATTGGGTGAGCTTATGGAATGGCTGGATATTGGAGTAAGGTCTCGACTCCGAACTAGCCTGCTGCGAAAGTGCTCGCAGGGGCCACGCATCGCCGATGGGCTGTCCATTAATGTGAGTACGATCGGACGGCCAGATGGGAAGGAGAAGGTGCTGTAGCACATTCCAAAGATCTCGGTAATTGAGTTTCCCACTATCATTTGACTTGGCAATGAGGTAGTCTGGATGTTTTGGGAACCGTTTAGTCATTCGATAAAAGGATCCAGGACTGACTGGGCTTCATGGCCGATATGCACTTACCAACAAGGTTACCAGGACGACCAGAGGGACCAAAGATATCCTTCAGGTTCACCAAAGACTCGCCAAGTTTACGGAGGATATCCGCACGCGCAGGTACTCCTATCATGGGATTGGCATCATCGACCTGGAGTCCACGGGATAAGATATCTACATTGATATTGCGCAATGCATCGCCTAGCACGAGTCAGTCAATATCGCATTAATATAAGAGCAATCTCTTACCATTGGCGGTATGTTTCACCGATGAGTCCTGCCCAGCAAAGTCGCCGTTTAGAAACATGTGCAGGGCTGCCACCGCAATACCTTCGCTTCGATTGAGCGTCGGGCCGCTTTTTGGCTCTTTGTATTTCCAAAAGTCTCCAGCACCAGCATCCAACAGAACGGAAACGAAGAAAAGATCTATCAGCCTGCGTGTCTTTTCGGTGGCGTCACATTTCTCCTCATCCCATTCAGCTAGAAGATTGGCTATGCGGGGAACCCCGCCGACTTCGAAATGCTGCCAGCGTCCATGGGGCGGAATTAGGTGATACTTGTCAGGGCCGAAGTCGCGCTATGATAGAGTGAGCTTTTTTATGCCTGTAAGTGTAAGTGTTCGCTCTGCCAGCCCTACCTGAATCAGTTTAAGTACGTAGTCGGTGGCATCTTCCATGCGCTGAGGATGGTAGTTGAAATGGTTCAAGCGACCCTCTTCGGCTAGTTTGAGGACGACATGGGCTCTTGTACGGACGGCTTCTAAGCCTAATAGCTCTTGAATTTGGGGATCCATGTTCATTGGGAGAATGGGAGAGGTGAGTCTGGAGGAGGTCAAGGAAGCGCTTTGTATTACTCAGAGCTAGGAAGCGGGGGAACATATGCACTTATGTAAATAGCTGCATATACACCGAATGAACTAGTTACCTTTAGGCAAAGTGTCTTGGATGCCATAGATTAACCTGCTCAGGTGTTGGGGTATTCTTTGTCACCGATATGTTATCTAAGAGATGTCGGAGTAGCCCGATAACGATGGGGCACTTACGAAGAATATAGGAATCACAAAGTACATATCCGACGTAGTTTTGGTATAGACTAATATCAAAAAAAACTATGATTTTTACAAACCCAATGCTTCAGTAGATCCAGAATTAGAACGTCAGAGGGTCAAGGTGGCCCAGGAACGCGTCGTTGCCCTCACCACGAAGAAGAGCATCGATGTCAATGCGACCGGCCGTAAGGTACTTTTCGCTAACACCAATGTTCACTCGTTGAGAAAGGAGTTGCTTGAGCTCGGCACGAAGCCCGGCCATTTCGCCCTTGCTCAATTCACTAGCCTCCTTCTCACGTCTTTCGCGGCCACCACCACGTCCACGGCCTCGACCCTTAGACTGATCGAACTCATCACTATCATACTCAACACCGAGATCATCGGCCGCAGCACGGAGCCAGTTGTCCTCAGTGTTGACCTTCTCCTTGGCGATAGTGGAGTCGGTAATTCGCTTGGCGAGAGACATGCGGGGGCGGAGGCGAGCAACCACTCGGCGATCAATGTCCAGAGACTCGAGAGGGATCTTCTTGCTAGGTCCGTCGGAGTCGTCGGCCTTCTTCGCCTTCTTGGAATGGATCTTGCCAGCGAGACGAGCAACACCGACAACCTCGTCAGGAGCACAGATGAGAATACTCTTTCCGGACTCACCGGCACGAGCAGTACGACCGGATCGGTGAACGTAGGCGTCTGCTGTGCGGGGAACGTGGTAGTGGATGATGCAATTAACGCCCTTGATATCCAAACCACGAGCGGCAACGTCGGTGGCGACAAGAATGGAGCTTGGGTTGGCAGTAGGAGATGAGAAACGTTCGATGGAACGGAGTCGGGCTTTCTGGGCCATGTTTGAGTGGAGTGCGAACACAGGAAGTTGAAGAGCTTGCAAAAGCTGAGTGATGCGGCGGACAGCAGAGATGGAGTTTGTGAATATAAGAGTGCGATGCTTGGGATAGTAGAGCAGAACTGAGTAGAGGTATACATCCTGATAAATTTAAATTAGCGTCGGTAATTGAGCGGTTCAGAAATTAGATGTCTTACCTTTTCCATAGCAGGGCATTCGACAATTCCTTCCTTGAGGCCGATGGCCATCTGTGACTCCGGGTTCACATCGATGAACTTGGGCTTCTCTTCGCGGAAATTCAGCTTCTTGAGAAGGTACTCCATAGACTCTTTGTTGTCCAACATGTCACCACTTGCCCAGCGGCTCTTGCCTGCTAACTTTTGTTGGAGATCCTTGTGGAATGTGGCCGAGAAGACAAGAGTCTGCCTATTGGATGGCTCCTCCTCCTCCTCCTCTTCCTGATCCATGTCCGCGATGTCTCCGGCTTGATGCTTGTCCAGTGCATTAAGGATATCTTCCATTTCCTTGAAATGACCTTCACTCAGCAGTCTGTCCGCCTCGTCGACGACCAGAAATTGGATTTTCTGCATTTTGCGGATCAATCCCGTTCCTGTGCTCAGGATCTCCCACACTCGGCCGGGGGTTCCAATGACAATATCCGCCGTGGCAAGTTGTCTCTGCTGCTTCTGGATAGACATACCACCGGTAATAAGAGCGACTCGTGCGTTGGTATCCGGAGAATTGGCAATGAGTTCTCCGATATGTTTTCCAAGCTGATGCGCTAGCTCTCGAGTGGGGGATAGAATCAATGCAATCGGAGATTTGTTCTTGTCAGACTTGTCAGACTGTTCCTCTTGTTTCCCTCTCTGGTCCAAGTAATGCTCGATAATCGGAATACTGAATGCCAATGTTTTACCGGAACCTGTTGAGGCCTTTCCAACAACATCGTGCCCATCGAGAATGGCAGGGATACTGGCTTTTTGAATGGCCGATGGGGAGCTGAACTTCATCTTGGAAAGAGCCGTAAAGGTCTCGGGCGAAAGATTAAGACCATCCCAAGCCGACACGTCCACACCGTCATCCTCTTCGACATCATCGAGAGCCGCGAATGAAAGCCCGGCCTTGATGCTCTGACTCTGGGCAGCTTTGGATTCCTTAGGCTTTTGCTCCTTAGGCTTTTGCTCCTTAGGCTTTTGCTCCTTAGGCTTTTGCTCCTTAGGCTTTTGCTCCGTAGGTTTTTGCTCCTTGGAATTTTGCTCTTCCTTCTTGGCTTTGTTTTGTTCCTTCTTCTTGTCCTTCTTCGACTTCTTATCTTCCTTCACTTCGGTTGCAGCGGGAGACTTTTCGGTGGCAGGAGACTTCTTGGCCGAGTCTTCGTCGCTAAACCCAGCCCATTCGTCTCCATCATCTTCAGACGGAGGTTTGATAATCGATTTTGTTGGCTTGCCAGCTTTGGCCTATCCATCCAACAATATATATTAGCGTTTAGTCAACATGATTGATCAAAGCATGCAGTATCGTACCTTGAACTGGACTCCTCCGTCGTTCTGTTTTATAATGTCCACACCTTCAATCTCTTCCAATCCAAAGAAGCCTTCTGCATCGTCCATTCTATCTGGCATAGCAACTTCCTTCCAGTTGAGGTCGTCCACTCCAAGAGAGCCATAATCGTCGCTAGAAGCTGCGTCGGACTTGGCTGCCTTCTTGCGTTTGTTCGCCTCAGCCGCCTGGGCTTTGGGCTCGCGTGCTCGCTTTTGACCCATTATGAACTAAGTAATACTCGAGTATTACAGTGTGTTCCGGTAGACAAGTGATCCGAGTACACCGTCGGGGAAGATTCGCAAAGAAAAAAAGCGGCAGAAAATTCAGTCCGCCTTTGGAATCTTATCTTTTCGTTCCCCACGTTCGCCGCAAAATTAACCCACTTTGACAGACTAGGACTGCAATTGCGCCTGAGCAGTCTGTTCTCAAGATGGGCAAATCATCCAAGGACAAGCGCGATGCTTATTACCGTCTCGCTAAGGAACAAAATTGGCGCGCCCGTTCCGCCTTCAAGCTTATTCAGATCGACGAGCGATTCGACCTATTCGAACACGAAAACCCGGACAACGTGACGAGGGTTGTGGATTTGTGCGCTGCACCTGGAAGCTGGAGTCAAGTACTCAGCCGTGTCTTGATCAAAGGCGAAAGCTTTGGGCGGCGGGCATGGCTCGAGAAAAAGCGGAAAGAGCAAAAAGGATTGGAGGCCGCAGAGACAACGACGGCCGATGACGATAAAATGGACTGCGATGAGCTCTCTTCAAGCTCTGAATTAAAGCCTCGGAAGAATGTCAATATCGTATCTATCGATCTACAACCCATGGCACCGCTCGAAGGTATCACAACCCTAAAAGCCGATATCACACATCCCTCTACGATTCCTCTGCTCTTGCGCGCTCTAGACCCAGAAGCATACGAACAACCATCCACCCCCTCCGACTCCGCACCACCGGTGACAGAGGCTATCAGACAACCTCACCCCGTCGACCTAGTCATCTCCGACGGTGCCCCGGATGTAACAGGTCTGCACGACCTAGACATCTATATTCAATCACAACTCCTCTACGCAGCGCTAAACCTTGCTATGGGTGTTCTCCGTCCTGGCGGCAAGTTCGTCGCCAAGATCTTCCGCGGCCGCGATGTCGACCTTCTCTACGCGCAGCTGCGGACCGTCTTCGAGCGCGTCAGCGTCGCGAAGCCGCGCAGTAGTCGTGCTAGTAGCTTGGAGGCTTTCGTGGTCTGCGAAGGCTTCATTCCTCCCGTTAGTGACAGTGGAGTGGTTGGTATGGCCGCATTGAAAAACCCACTCTTCGGCGGTGCTGCTGCTCCAGTCGCCGTGTCAGAGGATGGCAATGTGGGCGTGGAGGTCCGCGAGGAAATCGACCAGGACACTCAAGCCCGAAATACTGTTTCGCAACCCGCGGCAATTACCAGTCCTGCGCCCAATCACTCTACTGAAGTCCGCCATCTTCAAACCACAACATCACAAGACAGACCACCCCAACCCCAAAAGCTGTCCAATAAGTTTGCGGTTGAGAACCGGTGGATTCCATCGTTCATTGCTTGTGGTGATCTTTCCGCATGGGATTCTGATGCATCATACGCCTTACCTCCGGATTATGTTAATCTGGATCCTATCCAGCCACCCACTGCACCACCGTATCGTCGGGCTTTGCAGTTGAGGAAGGAAAAGGGGGGTGCATTTGGCAAGACCAAGTATGGATCCGCTGGCCACGTTTGATTATTATTATTACGTTGCATGAGTTTGAAGAAAAAGTTGTATGTATAGACGACATAGACACGACATAGCATTTTCGAGGGTCATGCTGGGAAGGCATTGTCTTCGAAGCAGATACCCAAATACCATATTATTGAATCATATATACTTTAATCACAGGGATCGAATATCAGGAGACATTTATTGATGATTTGAGGGTCAAAGGTCATGAAATTCTAAATGTATTCTTCAAGTCTCTCAAGGCCAGTGCGCTAGCCGAAATCAGTATCTAAATACGAGGGGGAATAAAAAACAGAAACATGCCAATCGTATAATCGCGCCATGCAAAACTAAGCAGCAGAGTCTAGTAAACCTCCAAAACATAGCGCTCCTGGTCCTTCAGCTTCTCAATCTCCTTGCGAGTCTCAACCTTCTTGCCGTTGTTCTTGGCTTCGGTGGCAATAGCCTCCTCCAGAACGGCGGTGACATCGGGCACGGGCCAAGTGGGACCGCACAGGTAGAAAGCACCCTCCTCACGAATGTAGGCCTGGATGATCTCGGGCAGGGTCTGGCGCATGCGGTCCTGGATATAGATCTTCTCGGGCTGATCACGAGAGAAAGCAGCGCCGAGGAGAGTGATAACACCAGCCTCCTGGTAAGCCTCCCATTCCTCGCCGTAGCAGTACTCCTCGCGCTGGTGACGGGAGCCCATGTACAGCAAAACAGCACCGATCTCTTTGCCCTGAGCCTTCTCGAGGGCGCGGTGCTGGACGAAGGCACGGAACGGTGCGAGACCAGTACCAAGACCGGCCATGATAAGGGGCTGGGTGGACTTGGGAGGAAGCTTCATGACACTGGACTTGACGCTGACAGTGATCGGGGAGCCGGGTTGCAGGCGGCTGAGGTAGCGGGTGGCCTGACCGAAGCGGTCGCGGCCGTTGGGGTCGACCCAGTTCACGGCGACAATCATCAGGGCGACCGAGGTCGGGGTCACCTTCTGGCACGAGGCGATTGAGTACTCACGGCGCTTCAAGGGACCGATGATGCGGACGATATCGTGGAATTCAGGGTGAGCTGATGGGTACTCGAGCAAGATGTCGGCGAAGGTAACAGTGTCAACCTCGGCGCGGCGCTTGAATTCGGTGGCACCGTCGGGACCACCCAAGGTGAGCAGGTTGGTCTTTTCCTTCTCATCGGAGGCAAATTCGGCAAGGGCCTCGTAGAAGCGCTTGGGTGGACGACCAAAGATGTCGACGTTCTGGACCAGAGACTGGTAAACAGTGCGGTTCTCCAAAACGGCAGGGTCATCGCGGCTGGGAACCTCGACAATCGCGTCGGGGTTCAAGCCGTAGAACGCGATGAAGTTCTTGACGTCCTCAGGGTCGTTCTCGGCGTGGATACCCAGGGCCTCGCCAATGTCGTACTTCAAACCAGTCTCACCGAGGTCGAACTCGATGTGGAAGATGTTACGATCATAGGTGGTAGGGGTGAGACGTCGGTTCTCCTTGACATGGACAGTGAAAGTCTTGTGAGCAAGGTCAGGGCGAAGGGCAGCCCTGGTACCGTAAGCCTCCTTGAACGCGAGGCCACGAGCGGCAGTCTCCCAGTCCTTGAGAAGGGTGGGGGGCTCGGAGTCGTTCTTGTCGTACGAAGCAAAGCTGTTGCCGATGATGTCCTTGGGAAGTTGAACGGCCTCGCTGACGCCCTCGGGCTCCTTCCAAGACTCGGGAACCTCGATCTGGCGGAGCAGCTTCTCGAGATCCTTGGTAACATTGTCCAGAGCCTCGGCATTTCCGGTGACCGAGGACAGCTTCTTGGTTGCCAGAGCCTCATGGGCAGGCAGAGCGACGCGCACGAACGAAGCCTGGAGGATAAGGGCGTTCAGCGATGAGTCCTCGACAGCAGACGAGTCGACGACGAAGACGGAGATACCACGCTGGGCGACAGCCTGCTTGAAAGTAGCAGGAAGCTTCTTCTCCAAGTCCTCATCCTTAATGCCGGGGGCATTGACAATGACCTTAGCGTTGTCCTTGACAGAAGCCAGAACATCAACATCGTTGAGAAGGGAGATGTTGCCAATGTAAGAAACGTCGGCACCAGTTACCGCGTAAGGTGCGTCAACAATCTTAGCACTCTTGCGGATGTCAACACGGATGGTACCACCCTGGACGAGGTTGTCGTGAGTCTTGCTGAGGGTCACATTGCTGGCCGAGTCGGCGCCAAGAGCCTGGCTCAGAGTCTGAGCGGCTGCCTCGGTAACCGAGGAGTCAACATCCCAGAAAGTGTATTCCTGCACAGAGGCAGTGTCCAGCAACTGCAGCGATGCGTTGGTTTCGCCATTGACCGTGAGAATAGGCTGGTCGTACACACGCTGGAATGCAGCGGCGGCGGAGATGAGATCCCAACGCTGGGAGCGGGGGTACTTGATCTCAACACAAGCCGGGTTGTGCTCACGGCCCGTAGCGAAAGTCAAAGAAGCCAGGACATCCTCGTAGAGAGCAGAGTGTACACCCTCTTCCTGAACAGCCTGCTCAGAGGCGACCTGTCCAAGAACTGCGACAGTCTTGGTGGACTGAGGAAGAACGCGCAGGAACTCCTCCTCGATGAAGGGGCGGTATACCCGGACATTCACAACGCCGACACGGACACCGTCCTTTGCGAGAGAGCGTGCGATTTGGGCAGTCAGAGTAGCCTCGACAGTGCCAAAGGCGATCAGCACAGAGGTGGGCTCAGAGTGACCGTGGTACTCGAAGGCACCGTAGTCGGTTCCGAGTTCGCCGTTCAGGGTCTTCAGGAGATCCAGGACCTTGCCTTGAGCGTCGAGATGACGGTTGCGAGTCTCATCGAGAGTTTTGCGGATGGTCTCATAGGTGCGAGTCAGCCCATCTTTATCGAGGACATCAATGACGCGGGTGGTATCACGACCAACACGAACGCCGTCATAGATGTGGATGGAGGGGAGGACCGAGGAAAGCAACGTCGTGAAGAGAGCCATGTGCTGGGACTCATGGGCAGAACCGCTGGATACCAGACCCAGACCGAGGTCCTCGGCCAGAGAGAGAGCGGAGGCATAGTCGGAGACTAGGCCATCCTCACCGGCGTAGTCTACGGCGGCGACATGTGCAGCAACTGGGCTAGCGACGGAGTAGAGCAGAGACAGTTGCTCCAATGCGGCGCGCATATAAGGGAGGGTTGCCGAAGAAGCAACAATACCCTGGGGGATGTGGCGTTTCTTCAGATCAAAGTCCTGAGAGAAGAGGTAGCCAAGGGCCATGTTTCCGGCACCCTGGCGGGTTTCAAGAGCCTTGACAGAGGGAGACTCGCCATTGGCATTAGTCTCACCCTTCGAAGTCCATTCCTTGAGAGCAGCATCAAGGTCAAAAGTCTCCGGCGAATAGGAGAAGATCTTATCGCTCAGTAAGTATGCGACTTGCTGGATGAGCGTCTGGGCTGTGACATAGGTCGGGCCATTCAAGGCCGACAGAGCTGGAACTGATGAACCCATGACTTCTTCCTGACACCGGATATAAGACCGATGTCTGTTAAAGATAAAAACAAAGAAGAAGGTGGGGAGAAAGAGAATCTCCCCTCTCGATAGCTTATAGAGAAAACCCCAGGTCACTTGCCCAAAGCGGTTAGTGCCAATTGCGTGCTTGTTATCGGGCGATAAGATTTTTCAAGGCGGTAAAAAGTGGCGGACCCGTGGACCCGCCGCCGCTTTCGGAACATTACTCAGCCGTGCCTGAACCCGTGGACCCGTGACCTCCCGTTCATTTTGCTGGGAAAGGAAAAACTTCATAGAAGTCTTGATATAGTTAACTACTTAGGTAGGAAAGATTTCATTGTCAGAATGTGGACTCTTGGCCTTCTTTAATTCCCGACCTCGGCTGCCCCAACAGATATTTCATTTACAATTGAACACGAAGAATACACTGGACCGCAGCTTCCTATTGAAGACAATGAATTCAACAAAACGAAAGTAGGAAGGAGAAATGGGCTGCAGCTGAGCTCCGTCGGCTAGACCAAACGCCGCAATGCCGCCTTACACATGAGGCAGGCAGCTGGATCTAACTGGTTCATCACATGATCGCTCTGAGCAGCTCACTGAGTCTGAGCCCGGACAGAAATTTGCTGGGTCTGACTACAAGCATCCTTATAACAGCGGCAGCTAAGGTAAAAAAAAAGGCCCGAGGAGATATGGTACGTCTAGTTACCTACATGTAGGTATGTACGTATATACGTATGTACATATGTACATCGGTACCTGTGGATCGACGTCAACGAAAAGCGCGCCACGTGATATACACACTTATGCACACGCCTGTGCACGGGATCTGCACAAACCACACCGAGCCTCGGTCAGCCAGAATGCGGAGAAGCCATTCCATCCCCTCATAGATAATTGATCTTGATACATAAACACCCATATAGTCCATCGCTTATTCCCAGATACGTCTTCTAGTAGTATATCTCTTTGTCAGCTCTTTCATCATGGCATATAATTCACCAAATCCCATTCCATTCTCAGAGCCGCCTTATATTCGTGGCCTCCCTTCTCCCTACATTACGCCTGCCCACCGTCGCTTCCAACAAGCATGCCGTAAATTTGCAACAGAGAACTTGATTCAGCATGCGTTGGAGTGGGAGCGTGAAGGAACAGTTCCTGAGCATGTTTTCCACACATTCTGCAAGCATAATATGCTGTTGCCCAACATGCCGGCCCCATTACCTGTGGATTGGCTGAAGCGCCTGGGAATCAATGATATCCTGGGAGTCAAGGTCGAGGATTGGGACTACATCTACACCGGAATTTACTGTGATGAGGTATGCCATGAAGATTATCTGACTGTATATAATTGCAACCTTGGAAGGTAATTGACCGATGTTTTGCACAGATGGCCCGTTCTGGTCTCAGTGGCCCCAGTGGCTCCCTGAACGCTGGGTTCGCTTTTGGAATTGCACCAATCTACAAATTTGGCAGCACTCAGTTGCAAGAGCGGTTCTTGCCCGAACTGCTCACAGGTAAGAAGCGAGGCTGTATTGCCATCACGGAGCCTGAAGCCGGTAGTGATGTCGCGAACATCACCACAACTGCTGTCAAAAGTGCCGATGGTCAGCACTACATCCTGAATGGATCCAAGAAATGGTAAGAGAAAATTCTGCAGTAATAACAAAGGTGCCAGCTGACACCAATAACCAGGATCACGAATGGTATCTGGTCAGACTATGCTACCATGGCTGTGCGGACCGGTGGACCAGGAGCCGCAGGTCTTTCCGTTCTGGTTGTACCTCTAAAGGGCCACCCTGGTGTCTCCATGCGCCGACTCAAAGTCTCAGGTCAGATCACAGGTGGGACCACATACATTGAGCTCGACGACGTCAAGGTTCCCGTGTCAAATATCATTGGCAAAGAAGGGGACGGCATGCGTATCATCATGACCAACTTCAACCACGAGCGACTTGTTATTTCTGTCGGGGTCACTCGCCAGGCTCGTGTGGCCCTTTCCGCCGCCTTCTCGTACTGTCTGAAGCGGGAAGCTTTCGGAAAGACGCTCATGGACCAACCCGTGGTCCGCCACCGTCTAGCCAAGGCAGGCGCTGAGCTTGAATCTATGTGGGCGTGGGTTGAGCAGATCTTGTACCAATTAGTTCACCTCAGCAAAGAGGAAGGAGATCGTCAACTCGGTGGTTTGACGGCATTGGCTAAAGCAAAGTCTGCTATGGTTCTGAACGAGTGTGCCCAAACAGCTGTGTTGTTGTTTGGAGGCAATGGATTTACCAAAACTGGTCAGGGTGAATTGGTCGAAGGTATGCTCACAGGAGTATCACTATGTGTTTGAAACAAGCTAACCACGTCTCTAGCCATTCTTCGCGATGTTCCTGGTGCCCGTATCCCGGGTGGCTCAGAAGACGTGCTGCTCGATCTGTCTATCCGCCAACTGGTCAAGCTCTATCAGGCCGAAGAGAAAAAGCTCTCCCAGAGCGCCAAAATTTGATTGGCCTGTACACAAAACCTTTGGTCTTTGAGTATCACTTATCCGGCTGGTTTGGCTAATATATTCGAACTTCCATTTATGTCAATAGGCAGAACAATGTTACCTTCTATTAGTGTTTCTTTTATTGCAGCTGAGCATAATCAGCCCAGACTTAAAAAGGTCGCGCGAACTACCACATCTAGTAGCGCGTCCAAAGCAGGCTCGAGATTGCACTCATCTTAACCTGCAGAAATATGTGAAAACAAGAGGAATCATATGATATCTCCATGAATATATGATCAACTATAGACATAAAGACTTCTATGCCATCATGGTCTTTGCATTTAAAAGCTAGAATGTCTTCTGGTATTTCGAGTAATTCTACCGTAATTTAATAGCAACCGGCAATTGACGCTTTTTCTCCTGCTCAAATGAGGACATATCTCCAAGCAAGTCGTCTAAATTGGACTTCCATCCCCGTGCACAATCCATCGGGAGTAATACCACGTAGCTCGACTTCGGTTCAAGGCTCGCGAGGAATCCTTGGGTGAAGTTTCCTCATAAACTCCGTGGGCTTCGTGATAGTCATATTTTCGTCTTCCTTCGGGACAGTGTTCTCATGGGCTTCGTCGGTTTCATGTATTTCTAGGCTTTTCTCGTCAATCCGCTACTTTCCACCTGAGATGACTTCTTTGGTAAAGCTTTTCTTGAAGTTTTTCTTGAAAGTCCCCTTGAAGTTTTCCTTGCAGCCATCCTCACTGCTACCAAATCCCTCAGCACTGGATACATCCTTGCCGCGGGCAAGTCCAGTACACACTTTCCATCAACTACTTGATCTGCACAAGCTACGTGCTCCAAGAGTAGCTCTATCAACACAGTATTGATCTCACGTTGCTTTTCGCCTTTCTTTTGCTTTCGCAAACATGTTGTCAAAAGCCTGTAAAGGACCTCGGTTCCCTTCTCACCACGGCAGCGAGTACTCGCTCCTGGTTTCAAGACTAGTTTAAAGGTATCTGGATCCTCAAATGTGGTACCTAGTGATGTCTCTCCTTGCTTGTTCGGTAGGTTAACATCGGCGCCAGATCTCAAAAGCAATCCCACAAGGTCCTTTTGGCCTTCCCGATTTCCTGGGAATCCACGATAGGCGAAGGCATTGTGAAGTGGGGTGTCTCCTTTCGCATTTTGTGCGTTTATATCAGCGCCAGATCTCAGAAGCAATTCCACAAATTCCTTTTGGGCTTTCGCTACCCTTCTAAATGCATACTGGGCAAAAGAAACATGAAGGGGAGTGTTTCCTTGCGAGTCTCGTGCATTTAAGTCAGCACCATAATCGAGAAACAGACGGAACAGCTTCTCTATCGAATTCCATGGCCTCATAGTCATCCTGTGTAGACAGGTAGACAATTTATCATCATATTGGAAATGTGGATCTGCCCCGTGAGCCAGCAGTAACGAGATCACATCGACAAGCCCATTATCCCCTTTGGATCGTCGTCCAAAACATGCCTCCGAGCTCCAAGGGTTTTCATTGCGAGATGCAAAGTTATATTCCAGAGCACATCCCAAAGGACAACTACCGTCAATTGACACAAGGTCCACATGGGCTCCATGCTGGAGG
This sequence comes from Penicillium sp. CF05, assembly GCA_002916455.1. Lineage (NCBI taxonomy): Eukaryota > Fungi > Ascomycota > Eurotiomycetes > Eurotiales > Aspergillaceae > Penicillium > Penicillium sp. CF05. The sequence continues at coordinate 14,230 of PKQL01000267.1, forward strand.
AGTAAGCTGGTCATGTTGTAGTCTCCTAGAGTCGCAGCGTATCCCAATGCGGACATATCTGTGTCGAGATTGACTTGAGCTCCATTTCGCAGAAGGAGCTCCACAATATTCGTATGACCAGATTGGATGGCAAGAAGTAAAGGTGTGTTGGCCGGGATGTAGTACCGGGAGCACAGTGGCATGTTCACATCTAGGTTGTTCCGCGATATTATGTGCTGGATCCCCGTTTCAAATCCTCTTTTTATCAGCCATCGCATTGGGTGATTTTTAACGTGTTCGTGTTCATCTTCGTCTTGCTTGTACAGGACATGAATCACGGTATCATGAAGCGTACGATTGCATCGTAGGAGTGACAGCATATATTTGCGCCTTGGCAGATACGAGACAATAAGACAGATTACTTCGAAGGGCAAGGAGTGAAGAGACATCTTGAAAGCAATTTAGAACTCTGTTCACCCATGACATGAGGGGTATTCTACAGTATATACATAAATCGAGGAGTTAGATGTAATGATCATCATTTCAGTAAACTGTTATTTAACTCTAGAGTTTCTCGAGATGAGCCTACTATGACTCGATGAAGTACTCGGGTGCACTTTGCCATTTACGAACCAATGATTTATATCTGTTCGAAGCGTTGAGCGCGCAGTCAAATTTGAACAGTAATTTTCTGCTGGTTTAACAGGCGTTGTGGAGCATAGCTTCGCTATATTTGATCATGTTATGCAAGCATTGACGTGACCATCAATCGTATATACAAGTATAACCTTCACGTCAACCTTGGGATGGACAACTAGAGGAACCTTGTATCTCCGTGGAACATTTCACTTCGAATTAGAAATTACTCCTATCTGAGGAGAATACATTTGTTGATCGGCTACAGAGAAACTATCATGGGAAAATCAGGAAGCAGAAACTGATCTATGAACTATGGAGAGCAGGGTGTTTATATACCCTGCATAAACAAAGAGAAATGGCAAACTGGAGAGCCTCAGTCTGCACATGGAAAAGGCATCCCATCTATGCCAACATTGAATCCTAAAACATATCGAGGTTAGACAGATTCACGAACAACTAGCTATAGTATGGCCATTAGAACATTGAGATAATCTCCCGTATGACCCAAACGATTCTTTAATCAAAACCTAGGTATTCAATCAAAGATGTTTCTCCGTCATTCCCATGGTCTGGCTCTACATGGCCACTTTGCTCTCTTGCTTCAGCAGCACAGCGTCTCCGATACTGGGCGCATAACCTTAGTAAAGTGAGGTTATTAAGAATTTGACTCTCAAATAAACTGCTCGTCTGAGTTGATACGAGTTAATGATGCAAAAATTGGACTTCTTGGCATTGCTCAAAATTCAAGTAAACATGCAGTTGACCAATACGTCAAACCAAATGCGTATCATGTTTTTCCCCTTTTAGAGAGCCATGGCTGTAGAGCTGAAAATAGTGTAGCACCAGGTAGGTCAAGAGGGCACTGGCCAGAGTCATCCGCGTAGTCTGGACAGACACCGTATTCAAGAAGCAACCCGATCATAGCATCCGTCTCACTGAAGGCATATGGATGGCTCAATATCCCCTCATTCATAGCCTCCAAGTACTCCTGAAGGCTGTACCGAGACACGCTGCGGTTTGGGTCCTCAAAGTAGCTGGTTAGCCCATCCTTTATGAGACAAGTCAGGAGCTAAGCCCCTTCTTTGCCATGGCATTGGATTTTGGCGCCCGCATCGAGAAGAGGCTTCGCTATGTTTATGTTCCATGACAAAATTGCAAGCTCCAATGGAGTTCTCGATTGTTGGTCCCTCGCGAGCACGTCGGCTCCCCGGTTCAGGAGCGATTTAAGGAATACTTCTTGTGTCGTTTCATCACCGAGAAATCGGTCGATTACGAGATGCAGGAAAGCCCCTTCACTACATGTGGAGTTCACGTCGGCTCCGTATTCGAGGACCAGCTCAAGATCCTCAATGTCATCGCGATATATAGCGCTTTCAAGCGGATATCTGAGATATTCGGGTTTAACTTCGGCTCCGTAAGCTATAAGCAATTGTGCAAAAGCTTTAGATCGTCGGACATCGCGGTATGCGCCCTCGAAAGCACGAGATATGACCGGTCACCCCCCTTATCCTTCGCGTGCACGTCGGCGCCAAGATATAGGAGGAGCTCTATGACACCGTCATCAGGAGACCCGTAATGCTCCACCGCATCATGAAGAAGGTAACGATTCAAATCGGCACCATATAAATGCAGCACCTCCACCACAGCACGAAAATCGTAGTTGGGTGCTACTTCGGATTCGCCGAAGGGGTAATACTCCCCGTGGCGACCAGCCTCCACCCAAGCCACTGTGCCTGCATTTTCTATAGCACGAGACAGAGTGATCTCATCTCTTATCTTCGCTCCGTTTTGAAGGAGTAACAGAGTCATAACCCCATTCCCCCGCCCTACGGCCACATCCAAGGGAGTGATACCGTCGGTGAATTCCGCATTCGCATCAGCTCCATGTCTCAATAGCAGATTTGCCATAGTCAAGTTGTCATCCTCGACAGCCAAGTGTAGAGCTGAGGTTGTCTGCAATTTTGTTATTCCGCCATTGTGTTCCTTGTACAACGATAAGTGCGTGTTCAGATCTGCTTTCCAGAATAATAGGTGATGCATCCCTTTTATAGCACCATTCATTGCACACCAAATCAAGGCCATCGAGTATGGATCGTGATCAAGATTTCCCTTATAAATATCACGAATTAGGGAGGTCATGAAGAAATCTGTTGGTGCAGATCAATTCAAACATATCAAAATATGGTAGCTTCCATGCTATCATTCTTATTATTTCGGGTGGTAACGAAAGGAATGGCATTTTGAAGGTCACTGGTCCCAGGTGCGAAGTGAGGAGGTGTGGGAAGTTTTTGCTACAAAGCCCCTGCCATGCCCACCGCCCCACATATATATCAACTATACACAACATCTCTACAGATATATATAGCTAGTTATATCTATATAGTATTCGACTCATAATAATTGGGTGCTTAAAGAGGGATTACCAGAAATTATCCAGTGCGTACTATTATGTTTCTTCTAGTGACTGGTTATGCACACATTACTGTGCATTACTGTGCACAAAGTCGCGCTTACCCAATACAGTTTAGCTCTTCCTCGGGATGACGAAAGGCACTGCGTGGGATTCTTGAGCTCTGCATTCCCCTCTTGATATCTTATGCTGTACAAACACAACGGACATCTACTCTAACTGCAACTCCAGATATACAAACATGGTGAATGCCGCATTGATCGGTGGTACGGGTATGGTGGTAAGTGTCCATCTTGCAAGCAAAGCTCCTCAATCTACTCGTCCGCGAACTTCCCAAACATACCGGGCCTAGAACCTGACTTAAGTCGTATAACCGATAGGGCTCCCATATCCTCACCAGCCTTGTCTCCAACCCCACTGTAACCCGCGTGGACACTATCTCCCGTCGCACCCCGCCAGCCACGAGCGGCACGCCCCCAGCCAAACTCACCAACTTCGTCTCTAGCGATACCGCCACCTGGGCAAGCCAGCTCTCCTCCCTCACCCCAACCCCCAGTATCTTCTTTTCTGCCTTTGGAACCACAAGAGCAGCCGTAGGCGGGTTCGAGAACCAGTACAAAATCGAGCATGGGCTGAACGTCGAGCTGGCCAAGGCCGCTCACGAAGCTGGCACTAAGGTCTACGTGCTGATCTCCTCTTCCGGTGCCAACAAGAACTCTAACCTTGGCTACGCCCGCATGAAGGGCGAGATCGAGGAGGATATCAAGAAAATTGGCTTTGAGCACATGGTCATCCTGCGCCCTGGGCTGATTGCTGGTACACGTGAGGAAAGCCGGCCGCTCGAGGCTGGGATTCGGTTCGTTGCGAACTGGGCTGGCAAGCTGCACTCTGGTCTGAAAGATGGATGGGCTCAGGAGGCGGATGTTATTGGCAAAGCTGCTGTCAATGCTGGTCTCAAGGCATTGGAAGGTGATATTCCTGAGGGCGGTGAGAAGGTCTGGACCTTGTTTGGCAGTGATATTATCAAGTACGGCAAGGAAAGTTCGTCCTGAGCACTTCGGTGCGTATGAATGAGCCATGTCTGTCTGTAAAGACACGTGTATAATTCTTATTGTTTGGGCTTTATGATGTTATGCGGCTATGGACGAATTCCTTGATTGCATTGATCGAAATCTCAACATGACATGTATTTGGAAATGCCGAAGATCCTGCATGATAGGACCATTTATCGTCCGCAGTAGTATGAGCAAAGCATTCAATCCCGGTACGAAACATGAGTCCCATCCTCCTTCACATGAATACTGCGGCCCTTTTTCGGCGACCCACGAGTGCTGGAAGCGCCACGATCCCGATTCCGATCAGGCCCGTCCTCACCCGGGTGCCTGTAAGAGCTGGCACCCTTATTGGCCGGACTCATATTCAGAGGGCTTCCCTTCTTGCCTTCTTGCTTGCTTTCCTCTTCAGTTGCCGCGAGCTCGCTCTCCGGTGCTGTGTTCGATGGGTCGAATGCAGAGGGGTGTTTGGCGACTTCGGCGTCCGTACCAGATTTGGCAGTCTCTGAGCGCTCCGGGTTCAAGGTTTCACGGTCGAGCGAGGTCTGGCCCTTTTCGACCTGAGACAGTGGGGTCGTGCTGAACGGCGTTCTTGTTGCTCTTGGGATGGCGAGGGATTGGGTGGTAGTTTTAGAGACCTGGCTCCGAGTGACTCGGGTGGCTTGCTGGCCGGCTGAAATGATGGTTTTCCACATTCTGTGAGATGTGGATATGATATTTGGAGATGATTTCAGGCACGGAGTGAGGTGGTTCGTGGAGATACCTCGTTGTGGTTGGGATTGGGTATCGAGATTCGAAGTGTAATGAATTGGAGAAAAACAATTTGTTAGACAGAAGAATTGCTTGTTATTATTATCAGGGAAAATCGATTCAAAGGAGTCTCTCATTCTTCGTTCCAAGTTCTAGGTTGTAGACCATAGGATCATATTGACGTCATTCGGCCAGAAACAGCTGGGCTAACCTAATCGGGTAATGAGCTTGCCCTAAGAGGCCGGCTTCATACAAATGAATGAAAGGGCCCGTGGAAGTCGTAGCAACTAATCGGCGTTGGCCTGATATATCATTTTACTTAAATCTACAAGAAATCAAAATTGGGAAAGAGACGAAAGGTTTCTATAGAGAGGCATACGGCAACGTCGAAGTGCATCGTGTAATTGAGAATGATATTAGAGAGTAGCTGCAGAAGCTAACCCGAAATGGGGGGCACTCTAGCGATGGAGTCCAATATGTGACTTGCGGTTGAGGTAGTGGTGACCACTACCACCCGCAATGTCATAGCCACCAGGTAAACTCTGTGCTCGGCCACGAACGTACTTCTAGTCGACCGCCACACCATGTAGGTCTTGGTCATATTCTGACGGCTGGCGGGCCGCCAGCCGATCAGAACATGTCGCTAAATGATGCATGGAAAGGTGACGTTGCTCCTTCCGGGCGTCCCAGTAATAGTTATGGGCACTGCTGTCGAGGGGTTCGAGCGTTCGTGGCGAGAGGACTAGCTCGGGGCAGACTCGCCAGGATATTCGGACAAAACCCATGGCTGATTCAATTCTATAGCATCCACCCACTTACTTCATCGCGGAATATTCTCAATTGTAGCATTGTAGCATTGCAGAAACAATCTCTTTCCTTACTTGCAAGGAAGAGCCGGCAAGGGTGAGGCTGATCATAGCCTGTGTTCCTTTCCTTCAAAAGTAGGGTACGAGGACGATGAAATGGATGGAGCCGGATGTTGGACCTTGTTCCAGCTAGAGAAAGAGGGCTTGGTTATTGATGGAAAGTTCTAAGGTTGCTTGGCCAGTCAACGGACTCCGAGAAGGCGTAGAAAGCAAAAGCAAAATGTGTGCCCTAACTTTAAGTAGATAAGATTGACATATGAAGTGTAAATATGCACTTCACTATATTAATAATATCGCATCAATGCCCTCCGAGAGTTGGGGCGGCCTAACTCAAATACAATGTTAGGGTAATCCGCATACAAACTCGAATTGACAACATTCAAGGTGCCCCTGGCCAATCAGTAGAATTACGAGGTAGAAGGGCTTCTCTGCAACGTAGGTAGTGGTGAATGATGCTAGAAGAAAAAGAAAAGAATATAGACCCCCTAGAACGTGACTTAGTGCTGTGTTCACGACGGTGTGCCACAGATAGAGCATCTGGACATGGGAGGAATGCCAATGACAACGGGAAACACGCGAATGCGAGGGCCCACACAGGGAGAGTATGATATACCAATGAGAAGTAGTCGTCGGCCTCATCCAACGCAAGTGCTGATGAGATGCACATGCCTCTTTGGAGTGGGGAAAGGTGTCGTTAGTTGCATACAACTGACATCCCGGCTAACGGTTTCCATTGGACGATTGTGCTGGCTGCAGGTGAGGATAAGTTGGCCGGTCGACCAATCCCCGTACGCCTGACAAAATGTAGGCAGTAGGTTTTTTGTTGTCCAGCACCAAAGTTAGCATTAACCTCAACGATTTGTCGCCGGTCAAAGGCAGGCGTGTGTAGGGTGCGGGAGCCTCCGTTTACTTTCATATCACGGGACCAGAAGAGCCCGGCGCTGTGGGAGCCTGTATGTGGGTCCTGGAATTCAATTTTAACGTTGAGGCACGGGCTTCTCTGCTTGATAGCCCTCAAAATTGGCCTGCGGTAGCTCCAACCAGATCAAAAGCGCTCTATTATTTCACCCGGCAACTTCGCTTGTTGGGCAGAAACGACAACCATGCTTTTCCCAGACCCTCGGCATGATCCTTGCCAGGAGAAACATTGGTACACTAAGTATGGGCGAGGGGATTTCGGCGGTAAGACGGAGTGAGAGGCAAAAGAGCAGGGGGGCACCGGAAGTTGATTCGAGAGCTTTTTGGGGCTGGATGCAACCAGCTCGCCGCAGCAAAGGATAGATCCACTGAGTGCGACGGCCATCTTGAGGCTGTGAGCCATCATCAGGGATGCCAGTTGCCAACTCAACATATTGTCATGGATCATCTTCCTGGGTCCAATGCTGGACGTGATTGAGCGGCATTCCCCGACGATCGCTTGTCGTATTGGTGCATTTCTCAGAGAAATCGACCAGAACGGCAAGCACAGAAGTCTGCAGGATTTTTCATTCCACATTGGCAATCAGTCGTATTTCGTCATTGTCAATAACGTGAATGGCATCTGGCTCTTTGGTGGAGCTTGCATAAAATCCGTAAACGGCGATCCACGGCCTTCGAGCCAGCCATCACTACCAGGAATTGATGCAGAAAGCCAGAAACAACGTGCCACGTCAGAGTCTCTGAGCTTTGGTGCAGCTGCATGTGGTTCAACAATATGTGGAATGTGCCACGGTTCGTGTCTGCGGCGAGCGCCGTACATCAATCCGATCCTATCATTTCCGCCATAAGGAGAAAGTGGATGATGATGATGAACACACACATGAGCGGGGGCATATGCAGGATCCCTCTTTGCAGGAGTGAGAGATCAGCTGAACGAAAATGGATCTATCTGGCCTGCATCCCTAATATTTGGGGTGTGGTACAAGAAATGTCAATTGCGTGGACCGTGTCCTGGAACCCGAGTGCCAATGATAGGGCCCCAGAGACTCTAGCATTACCACTTGAGTGATGGCTATTGGGTGGAAGCCACGGACCGGAGAAGTGCGGCATGGTGGAAAGACGGCTAAGTCTGGATTTTGATAGACTGGCGAGTAAGGCTCGGCAGGAATAACACAAGACGACAGGGGCTAATGCTTGCAACCACATGCTGAGACCCAATACGGATTTCCATTATTGCCCGAATGCAGGAAACGTAGGAGCCATGAATTGGAGTGAAGGCAATAACTCGGGATGTGCATGCGTCTGCAATCACACAGACAGCAATATCGGATAGATACTTTTGCGGACAAAGCATGGCGTTCGGTCAGAATCCCGTGTCAGTGCTCATGATAGATGAGGCATTGAGCCAATCAATAATTGCGGCTGTCGAAAAATTGCAACAAGATATAACAACCCATTGTGGTGGAGTCACAAGTGGCGTGCAGAGTCCCATCACATTTGCGAAGGCAGTAACTTTTCTCTTGCATGTAGGCAGGGTTATCCCTGGGCATGAAAAGCCTGATTATTGCATCAATACGACAGCTGGCAAGTACCGGGACCGACTGGACCATGCAGGATCAGCCATGCAAAACGCAAGAGAATCACAGGAGTGCGAGTCCATGCGAACAGCATCCACATGAAAGCGGGGAGAGGCAGATGGCGACGGCATAATTGCAGTAGTCGAATCTAGAAACTAGAGGATTGCAGCCGTGAATTGAGGGATTTTCGGCCCATCGTACATCACCATAAGGAGGGACTCGCCACGGCTGAGGGTTGCATGCATCCATGAAGCAACTGGTTGTTCATAGTGGCTCCATTCGAGATACCATGGCCATCATACTGTCTCCACTGCTTGGAGAACTGCTCACAGCCAACCGGATCAATCGTCAGGCAGGTGCGATGTGAAATCCACGGACTGGAACCACGGATGATAAGCCATCGGGCACTGACAAACGTCGATCAACAGTGGGACGAGCAAACATGGGAGAATAGAACCGTGGCATAGAAATGTCGTCCGAAACATAAATAAGCGTGTCAACGCCCCCAGATGCCGTGAAGTTCTCAATCATCCGTCCGGTTTCATAATTCGAGTCTGAAATCTTCAAGCCAGGCCAATAGATCTTCTTCATAAAAACGATTCATTCGAAATTTGTTTCAACTTTGTTGAGCTTTCCCAGTCCTTTAAAACCACAGACAAACGCCGGCCTATCAAATCCGACAAGCGCAAGAGTACTGTCCGGTGCAACCAATAGCAACCCGGTATTCAAGCTGAAACAAAGACGGAGCCGTAAACAAGTGGGTTATGTCGTACTTGCAGATTGAGCAGCACTGACAGATCTGATAGGCATGTGCTTTTACAACCAAAAGAGATTTGCGTGTGGAGACTGGAGCTGGACCAGCTTTGCTCATCGATGCAACTATGAATATCGCACCGGCGAGACATGCGGTATGAGGCTCGTCAACATGACTGAGAACGAGAAGACAAACTGTCGTCTCTGTGAAAAAATCGAAACCAAATATCGCCGGCGTAGTGCCGAAGTCGACCGTTTGGACCGGTGGAAGCGAGAGGGTGCCACACTTGTGGCCTCGATGGATCGGTCTCACAAACTCATTATGGACTTGGAGAAAGAGATCCGCTCCCTGCAGCGGGAGCGGGACGACCGAAGGAGCACTCTCCTAAGATAGGATAGGCTTGGATTTGTAAAACCGGTGTTCCTTTGGTTTTTCTGGCTTTTCTTTTCTTTTCTTTTCTTTTTTACATACTTTTTCGTTGGACAGCAATTGCGTTAGCTTGTTTCGGGTCCTTGGTGTCCAATTGTCCTGTCGTTCTTTTTGTTGCCTGTCACTGTTTCTTTAGGGGGGTTTGCAGCGAGTTTCATGTTTCACCATTTGTCCGTGACATTAAGTCCAAATCGAGGTTCTGCAAGGTGATGGGAGAACCAGATCGCCTCTGAAAAGATTGACGAAGAATTTGATTGGTTCAGATTTCATACTGTTTTCTGTCGATAGGCTGTTAAGCTCCTAAAAAAATGTCAATAGAGACTAGTCATGTCATAAGCGCCCTGTTTTGCTGGGTGAGCGGTTCGCTGAGACAAATTGAGTCTCACAAGACAAGAAGTGGCACCTGCTGCAGCCAGACAAAAGAGCCATTGAGGGCCTGACGAATATCAAGTAGCCATTCAGAATCGTGATAAATCCTTGAAACGAGAGCAGTGGTGTCTGGTGTCAGAATGAGGGCTCATAGTGTGGAACAAAATGCCCCTCATCACACACCCCCGCACGTGACGATCCCGGCTTAGATAACCTAATAAGATGGACCTGTCACAAAGAAAATAGTTCTTCAGTAAAGGCCCTAGAAAAGAGGTGGAAATTCGAAGCAGTTCTGCGGGTTGATAGTGTTGTGAGGAAGAATCCCCGGCTAGGTGGGCTAAGGTGGGTTCCACTTCCCTTGCTCTATAACTCCCAGGCCTTGGGCAACTCCAACATTGCAAATCTTCAGCCCAGATTTAGAACGATGGTTTGAGCAATTTAGGTAAAATAACAACATGTTTGGTATGTGCCAGTGATATTAACAAAGGTGAGAAATATGGAAGAGATATCGAATTGAAGGCTACGGAACGGCAAGCTGGAAACTATATATCATGGCCGTATAATCGGAGAATTTACTTGTGCTGGCTAGAACCCGCATGCCCCTAAGCAACATCCATGTCTCTTCAGCCTACGTGTACCTATCTGCTTCAGCGTCTTCTAGACAAACAGCATCAATTGATCAAATTGGAATGCAGAAGTGAAGAAGAGCGCTGAGACTGGGCCGATGTGCATGCCACGTCACAAGAGAACAACACCAGATGCAGCCATAAATAAAAGCAGGCACGACAGATAGCAAGACTAATGTTTTGTTTGGACATGAGAAGATGCTAGGATATTGCAACCGGGTGATTATGGTCAAAGTATTGGATTCGAGTATCTGAAACGGAAAAAGAACGAGAGAGGATTTAATCTATTTTATGTCACCAGCCTCGGGCTCATCATCGACCTTGGCCAGCCCTTGTTCCCGAAGAAGGGCATCAATCTCATCCGCAGTCCATACGTGGTGGTAGATCTTACCATCCTTCGTCTTGCCCACTGTTGCGAACTCGACTATGCAAAGTACAAATGTTAGTATGATGAAATGAAACACGATGCAAGAGACCAAGGAGAAACTTACTCTTCTCACTGCTCAGCTTTGTGGAGTCCATAGTCTTGCTCAGCACCTTAACCGCCATAGCACAAGCCTCCTTGAGATCGCAGTCCTCCTTGTAATCTTGCTTGAGGAGACTCTGCGCACTCGCGTTGTTTGCGCCAACGCTCGTCGCTTTCCAGCCTCCGTAATTTCCACTGGGGTTGCTCTGGTACAACTGGAACTGACGGAGGTGGTCGTACCCGGCGTAGATGAAGGAGACGCCGAACGGACGGAGACCTCCGTGTTGGGTATATCCTTGCTTCAGATCACACAATCGACGGACAAGCTGTTCACATGGAATGTCTTCGTTGTACGTGAGGAGGTAGCGTTGGGCGTTCTGGCGAGCATAGTTGATCAGAATGTTGGCATCGGCGTTCATACCCGCAACGGCGCAGATCATGTTACTGGAAAATATTAGCTACTTATCCCAATAGCAAACGCAGTAAATCTGGCCATTTTGGCCCAAGACAAAATAAATGGTGGGGGTTGGCGTACTCGTTGATTGTGTAAAGCTTCTCAGCGGAGGTATCCTGCTCCAACAGCTTGCTGGTAACCTTCCTCTCAGCAGCGAGGACAATTCCATCCTTGGCTAAGATACCAAGGGCTGTGCCGGCATGAGAAATAGCCTCAAGTGCATATTCAACCTGGTAGAGACGACCTTCTGGGGAGAAGATGGTGGTCTTTCGAACAGCGTCATAGGTTAGCTGGAGCTGCACAAAAGCAATGACGGTGTGCACAAACCCTCGAATCGTATCTCCGAGACATCGTGTATGAATAAAAGAAAGCAACAAAAACTCAGAAATGGGCTAAAGGTAAGGGTTGATTGTGCGGAAGAGGTGGTTCGGGATGGTGAAGGTCGGTGGTGAAGACGTAGAAGCTCCAGGCAACTCGCCCTGGCGCGTCCTCTGTCATCCGCCAAGCTCGGACCACCTCACCACACCAAAGCTTTGTTGCGACAATTTCACCACTTCGACCCGCAAGAACGGACTACAAGGCTGACTTGACCCGTTACTTTGCATTTATTGATTCATCTCGATAGTCATGCTCAGATCTACATACACCGCTCCTCCCCCTTTGCCTCCGGGATGGACACAGCATCGGGCCCCCACAGGTTGGTATTGCGCTCAGTTCGAGTGAAAAGTTTTGGCCCTTCTAACTATCAAGCCAGGTCATTTGTACTATTACAATTCTTCCACAAAACAATCGACATATACTCGCCCCCAAGAAACTGCCCCTCGGCCTATCCAGGCCGTTCCCGACATATCAGAAACCACATATAACCCCGAGACGCTACCTCCGTTTTCTTCGACGCCCTATGGGCCGGCAGGGTTTGGCTCTAAGCCAGCACAGTTTGGCCCACCACAAACCTCCCGCGGACGCGGAGGATTCCGCGGTGGGAGAGGTTATCATGATCGCGGACGGAGAGAACCCGAAGATCGCCCAAAAGCGAAGCATCCTATTCCTGACTGCGCCCCGTGGCTACTAGTAAGGACCAAGCTTGGAAGGAGATTTGTGCACAACCCGGAAACAAACGAGAGTTTTTGGAAATTTCCAGAGCAAGTATTGAAGGGCGTGGTCGAATTTGATCGCCTCGAGCGTGAGAAGCAGGAAAGGAAAGAACGGGGTGAGCCCGAGGTGCCGGCCAAAAATGAATCGCCTGCACCACAGGATAATCGTAAAGAGCCCCAGCCGACACCACAAGAAACGGAACGCGCAGAATACGACTCCGACTATGAAGAGGTCGAGGTTACAGACAGCGAGGGAGAAGAGGGCCAGCCGTCAAAGCGTGTACGAGCTGAAAGCGAGGGAGCCAAGGATCAGCCACTGGAATTCAATGAAGAAGACATGGCATATCAACTAGCAGCCATGGGCGAAGACTACGGACTGGATCCTGGGGAATATGGTGAGGTCGAGGGAGAAGATTGGGAAGAGGGGGTAGAGGGCCTGCCGCTGACAGAGGCCGATGCTGAGGCCCTCTTCCGCGACTTACTGGATGACTTCAAAATCAACCCATTCACGACATGGGAAAAGGTCATTGAAGACGGCCGCATCATTGAAGATACTCGATATACTGCACCCCCAAACATGAAGACACGACGAGAGATTTTCTCCAATTGGGCACGGGACCGAATCCAATACGTGAAAGAGCAGAAAGCGAAGCAGGAGAAGACCGATCCACGCATTAGATATCTGGCATTTTTGCAAGAACATGCCACACCGAAGCTTTACTGGCCGGAATTCAAGCGCAAGTACAGGAAAGAGCCTGAAATGAAGGACTCTCAACTTGCAGACAAAGAGCGCGAGAAGTTTTACCGGGATCACATCTCTCGTCTCAAGCAACCCGAAAGCACTCGCAAATCAGATTTGTCAGCTCTGCTTAAATCTGTTCCTTTAGACTTATTGCATCGGTCATCGAACCTGGAAGCTCTGCCCACTACGATCATCACCGATATTCGTTATATCGGACTCTCGCCCGAGGTTCGAAACCCGTTGATTGAGGCATACATATCTACTTTGCCTGCGGCACCGGAGGTACAGATGACGGCAGAAGAGCTAGCAGATGTCGACCGAAAACGAGTGGAACGGGAGAAACGCGAGAGGGCCCTTGCAGATCGGGAGAAGCGGGTTGAGGAAGAGAAGCGGAGACAGCGAGGAGATCTTCTCCGTGGAAAGCATCTCCTCCGAGAAGGCGAGGCTGAGATTGAACAGGCAATGCGCGTCAACAAGGACGCACTGATGAGCTACATGGATGTTGATCAGGCGGTAGATGAGGAACAAAATTCTAGACAATAATAGGTGGTCATTGAATATTACATATCATTGTTGTCGAAATAAGGACAGCCGAGTTTATAATGTACATCAACAGGCAATTTGCTTATACCAATGCCATTCGGTTCCTGAGGGTATCACTGTAGATGAGGGAATCCATTTCCCGTTCATGTAGACGGTTCATCATTTCACCATCGATTCAATCATTTAAATCTCCAATCATCCCAATCCTCGTCGTCATCGTCTTCACTCTCGCTCTCAGCCTGTTCCACTGCGCCAGAACCCATCGGCTCATCCTGTGTCTGGCCTTCGGCTCGGGCTTTCCGCAGCTCCTCGCGTTTTTGTTTGAGCCTTCGCACCCGCTCCTCCAACTGATCCATCTCATCAAACTCTTCCTCCAAAAGCCGTGCGGCATCCTCTCGCTCCCCTTCCATCTCTGCCTCACGAGTGCGGACTGTCGATGCCTTCGCTTTCTCTTCCTGCGCAGCAATTTCTGCAGCTGTCATTGGTGCTGCGGATATCGTAGCCTCGGCCATAACAGCGGCTGGTGCATGGGGCTCCTCCGACTGTGCGGCGACCTCGCGTTCGAATGCTGCCCATGCGTCTTCGTCAATAGGCGTTGATGGATCTTCGGGCGGCTGCGTAGTTGATTCTTCTACAAGGTCTGTAGCTGGCCCAACAACCTCTGATTCGTTGTCGAGTGGAGGTTCCGGGCCGGCGATATCATCCTTGACTTGCTCCGAATCTTCATCCTCTGCGGTTTGCTCGATGCTTGTTGCGCCAGAAGTAGACTGAAATGCATCTAGTTCTGCAGCGCGGATCTTCTTTCGCATCAGTCCATCTCCGCTGTCAACCTTGCGCTTTTTGGCGACCCGGTTTCCTGTAGTATTTGGTTGAGATGTGCCTTTGCGGGAAGCTAATTCACTGCGGAGTAGCGATCGGACGTCGGCCATATTCTCTAAGTCGTAAGGAGTCGGTAGGATGGGAGGTGTAGTAGGTGAAAAAAAGCTCAGAGCCAAACTGGCGTCAATAAAAGAGTCTGTGATGAAGAGTGGGGAACCTGGAGAAGCTCAATCTTAAGATTCACCGAAGGGCATTTCGCCGCGAACCTGTGGCTGGTGACAAATATCACGTGATATAACTCCGGTGAATGACAAAGACGGGAGCCAAGCCACTTATTCATCTCTCTTCTCCTCACATCGCATCGCATTTCTTTTCTATCTTTTAACCATCCCTTTCTGGCGTTATTGCTTTCGTCATTTGATCGTCGAGAACATACTGCTCCAGTCTCAACTCAAAACGACTAGTGCTATTTTGACTGCAAAAGTGCGTGATTTGGGCTCAACTCACACCACGCGACCCCGCTTAGCGCCAAGTGTCGATTTGACGCGCGGATTGCACAGTCCCCAATAACACCCGCTTGAGCGCGTTCTTCGCCACCGCGTGTCAGTACAAGAAATATTGCGCAGAGACTAGATCGGTTCTTTTATTCGATCGAGCAAACTGTGGGCTAGACAGTGACACTGTTGTGCCGTCTTCTTGTGTATTACATTAGCGCCTTGAGCCCGTAGAGACTTTTGTCACCCTGGGGTAACACCAGAATTTCGAGCAAGTCAAGAGATCTATTATCCTGCCACGCGCTGTAGTACGCGCCAAATCACCATTATCATGGCCGGTAAGCTTTCGTACACCATCACTGCACACATTGTTATCCAATCACTTGAGAGTGGCAGGGCAACCCCAGGTCTGGGTTGCCGACCTAGACCTCGGGTTGCTGACTATTTACCAGAAGACAAACTAACAGCGAGACTAGACGAACCCCGACGCTCCGGCCGAGCCACCAAAGGCCAGCACAAGAACCTCGAACTTCCAGATGATCCCGCGAAAAAAGGCAAAAGCAAAAGCCCAAAGGAAAAGAGCGCGAAGCTATCCGCCGAACCCACACCCGGTCCTAGTGAAGCCGAGGGAGATGAAGAAGAGATTATCCGATGTATTTGCGGTGAATATGAAGAGGAAGAGGATGTGGAGCGCGATATGATCTGCTGTGATCAATGTTCAGCATGGCAACACAACGACTGTATGGGCCTCACATTCGCAAAAGGTCAAGAGCCAGATCAATACTATTGCGAACAATGCCGACCAGAGAACCACACGACCCTCCTGGCAAAGATCAACGCGGGCGAGAAACCCTGGGAAAAGCTTGCTGAGAAACGTCGCCAAGAGGCCGAGGAAAAGAAGTCTAAGCGGAAGAAGGGCAAGAAGGGAGGCCGCAAAGGAAGACCCAGTGAGAGTCGGACAGATGCTAGCACACCAGCTCGCACTGCGCCATCAACCACACCAGGTCCTAGCGGCTCTCCTGCACCGGCTGTATCCGTCTCAGCCGAACCAGAAAAAAATGGCCACGCTGTTGATTCTCGGCGATCCAGCACTAACAAGCGCAAGCTTGAAGAAACAGTGGAGGCAGAAAATGTAAATACTTTCATTTCACTCACTCATCACCTTCAAATGCTAACTTGTTTATCTATTAGGGACCACAGGTCAAACAACAACGGGTAACCCCACAGTCTACCCCGGCAGCTATCCCAGAGGTGACCGCACCACAAATCAAGACGGACCCTATCCCCGAGGCACCTGCCATTGCAGCCCTGGAGGAGCTGATGCCTGCTCGCAAGAGTGTTGCCACACACCTCATCAAGTTGTTCGTAGACCAGATTACTGCAGCCCTGAAAGCAGGGTCGTTTACCTTGCCTGCGAACCAGTCGATGGAGGATATGGCACAGCAACTGGCTCTATCCATTGAGGATGCGATGTATGAGACTATCTGTGGACGGACAGGGGACCCTAATGAAGCATATAAGGCCCAATTACGGTCGATCATGTTCAATGTAAAGAAGAATGCTTCTCTGCGAGATCGTCTGCTTATAGGTAGTCTCTCCCCTAAGTTACTGTCTCAGATGACAACGGCGGAGATGGCCAGCAAAGAACTACAGCAGAAAGACGCAGAGATTAAACGAGAAGCCGACAGACACCATACCATTGTCCAGGAACAAGGCCCTCGAATTCGACGCACCCATAAAGGAGAAGAGTTGATTGAGGATGAACACCATGGCGCGAACGAGTCTGTTTTCTCCCGTGGACCCCGTCGCGTTGTGGCCGATGGCGGCAGTCCAACCCACAAAACTCCCACCAGCCCCAAGGGACCGCAGAAAGCAAAGACAGAGACAGATGGATATGTTCGGGGTCTATCACCTGAGGGTGCTCACCATGACCATGTCTTCCCCGAAGTGGCTCCCGCCATCCACGAGCCACTGCCTACTGGCAGGGTCCAAGCAGATGCTGAGATCGATCAGCTCTTGCGGGACGATGAGCCTTATTCACCTCCTTATTCACCCAAAGACTTCGACGATGACGGCACCATCTGGCACGGCAAGGTAACGATGCCTCCAATCGGAGAGTTCTCCTCGTCCGCGAAGCATGTGGGAGGCGCAGACTTAAGTGGCCGAATCCCATGGAGCCAACTGGCGCCTTCCACCTTGGTTGTTGATGGCCGTATCGATATTAGACGGGCAACTGATTACCTATGCGGTCTTCAGTTCAGCAAGTCTACCGATGTGTCTGTGATAGCAATCAGCAGTCCTGATCAGCCTGTGGATCGAGCAGGCTTCGACAAACTGTTTGACTACTTCCATAGTCGTGGGCGTTATGGCGTCATTGGAAAGCACCCGTTATCTGCCGTCAAAGACACCTACATTGTCCCCATGGAGGTCGGCACCACGACGATGCCCGAGTTCATTGAGCTGCTGGAAAACATCTCACTGGAGGGACCTATTACTCAACGCATGCTCCTTACCATTTTCGTCGTCAAGACTGGCGAGTCGAACCCTTCATCTGTCCAGCCGCCATCCCACCAGGCTAGCCAGGAGCCCTCTGTCTCTGCGAGCCCCGCCGTCGCAGCGACTCCCCAGCAGCCTCAGTTCAGCGCTGGAACCGCGCCAACGCCCCCCTCCCACTTCGGCGGGTTCAACCCGAATCCCGCAGCGTACGCCCAGCCGGCCCCTGTACAGCAAGACCAGGTTACCCCTCAACACCAGCCTGCTCTGACCGGCCACCCTGCCGCAGTGCAAGTACTCGGCCCACAAGTCGATGCCCCCGCCATTCAACAGCTCCTGAAGACTGCACCCAACGTGGACATGGCGCAGCTGAGTGTCGTTCGCGACATTCTAGCCCGCCAACCTGCTGCGGCTGCTAATTACGACGCTTTGATGCAGGCTCTATTTGAGACTCAAGCGAACGGGCACGTGCCTCAGCAGGGTGTGTAATAGGGCCATGCCCATGATAGCCAATTTTTTTCTTTTCTTTTTTCTTTTTTTCTTGTACAGTTTATGACACTTTGTATTTCGTTTTACAAGGCTGCGCAATGCTAGTCTGGTGTTCGGGACCCAACTCTCTAGGGCTGGGAAAAAGGGTTTGTTTTCGGAAAGTGGAATACCCACCGCCAAATGTTTTCAAATTTTATGCCTTGTTCTCTACTCGCAAAAATGAATCCGTTTCTACTAGTGTTAGTTTCTCATATGGCTTCTTTGGTCCTGGACTCGCATGCGTAAGGTTTGTTGTAGCCTATGTTGAAGTCTTGCATTTGTAGTCGAGTTGCATTTGATGGGTGATGGTATGGTAGCCGTAGGAAAAAGATTGAGATATTCCATCAAACCAGGCGGAAAGACAATGTATACTATACTATACACACTTCTCGTACATATTTTAAAGTTCGTCAGATACCAACAAGGACAAGAATGAAAAATGAAATGGATATTGAGCACTTATCCTATGACCTCCATAACCGTCGTCTGAGCATCATACACGAGATAATAAGTAAAAACGCCTGCGCTATGCAACGGGCCCAGAGCCCAAGTCTTCAAGAACAAAGATAAGTCGTCGAAAATCACCACCTTCCGCCTCCACGGCGCCGATATCCACCGCCGCCACCGCCACCGCCATACCGAGGACCCCGACCAGCACCGGGGCGACCACCAGAGGTGTAAGGGTTATCATCTTCTTCGTGGTGACGAACAGGCGGAGCCCGGCCCTTCAGCTCGATGCTCAGTTTCTTGCAGTTCTTACGCATGTCTGAGTATCCCATGTGCATCTTTCCGAAAAAGTGATCAGCCAACCGGCGGTCGTTGTCAAGACGAGACAAGTAGGCACCGCAAACGTCACAGACTTGCAGCTTCTGGTGGCCGGATGGACCAGAGGTATCTTGAAGGTTCTTGAGATCGCGCTCCAGGCTTTCCTTCTGATGCTTGGAGGTGCGAACTTTGTGCATTTCACTGAGTGCTAGTGCGACAGAACCTGTCTCGCCGAGAATCGAGACTTCTTGGAGACCGGAGTTGATTGTGTTAGATAGATCGGCAATTTGTTTGAGCTACATCAGAAGTTAGTGAGAACTTTTGGAAGCTCTCTCATTGCGGATTGAAGATGGAGGTAAAGCTAGACATACCAGGTCGTTTGTCTGCCGAATCTCATCCGGCGTCTTTTCAAGTCGGCGCTGCGCTGTGTCGATTCGGCGGTCACAGTCGTCAATGTACTTCTGCATGTCGCGCAAGTAATCGAATTCGAAACCCCATTTCGCCTTCTCCGAGGAAGGTGCCATGTCATATTCTGCCTTCAAGCCTTCGCTATGAACCTTGGGGCAAGGTCCGAGATCTTGCTTGGTGTTGGTGAACAGGTCGTGCGGGCAAGTGCCAGCTATGTAGGAACGGCAAACTTTGTTGTCTGTAATTGAGAGCTGGGAATTGCGACCCTGTGCGCTAGTTCCAATGAGCTGATCAGCTATAGACAGATGCGATGTTAGCTCGATTTGGAGACTTGTCGGGGTAGGCTAGAGCTTGGAGGTTTTGAGAGTCACAAAAAGGACAACATACCTCCCATAAGCTGCTCAAGCAGCTTTCTCTGTTCTGCTGCCATGCTGATGGTGTATCCAATAAGCTGGAAAGAAAAGGAAAGACGAAATTGTGTCAACGGGCTGATTGGCGGCAAACGATGAAGTCTTTCGTTTTTGATGCTTTTGGTGCCAAGAAGGCGGTGAGGCTCCGCAGTCAACAGACCAGATGGGCATCTCGGGGCTTCTGGGGTTTGGCTTTGATCTTTCTCTCAAATGCGGAGCTTTTATATTGACCCGGTGATTGCTTAGGTCTGATTTTCTGGGTTGACAGCCAACATAGGCCCATCGCTTCGCCGACACCCCCTGCCAATTGACCTGTGACAAACGCATGGGCGAAGACCGAGCTCCGGCAAGCATGAAGTCATGACGGTCCTTTCACTATTCTCATTTCCATTCGTGGCACTTATTCTCTCATTATGGAGTTCCTCTGCCTTCGCGTCATCCGACTATCACGAGCACCTGCTCCTACACCCTCTTCCGCAGTCCTCCTTACTAGCTTCTTTTAACTTCCGAAGCAATACATCCCAACAATCATTCGACCAGCAGCATTTCAGATACTTGCCACGCGCCCTTGGTCAAATACTCCAACACGCTCATACAAAAGAATTACACCTCCGCTTCACCACGGGAAGATGGGACGCTGAAAGCTGGGGCCCACGGCCATGGAATGGCAGTAAAGAAGGAGGCACTGGCGTCGAGCTTTGGGCGTGGATCGATGCGCCGGGTAATGAAGAGTATGCCCTATACTTGAAATATGTCATGAGAGGCACACAATGCTGACTTACTCAGGGCTTTCGCCAAATGGATCACCCTGACGCAGTCCCTCTCTGGTTTGTTCTGCGCCTCGCTGAACTTCGTGGACTCGACCCGGACCACTCGACCTGTGGTTTCTTTTGAACCAGCCGGGGATCACTCAGCTGCTGATCAACTGCACCTTCTCCATGGGACTCTACCCGGAGAGGTTGTTTGCACAGAGAATTTGACCCCTTTCTTGAAGCTGCTTCCGTGCAAAGGAAAGGCTGGAATCTCCTCGCTATTTGACGGGCACAAACTGTTCGATGCTGCATGGCAGAGTATGTCAGTGGATATCCAGCCGGTCTGCTCTGCAGACGGAGAATGTGTGGTTCAGATCGAGCAAACCGTGGACATGGTCTTGGATATTGACCGGTCCAAGCGCTCCCGTTGTGCGTATTTTTTACCAGCATAATCCAGCTCAAGTTTGCTAATATAGATCTAGCGAACCCAATTCCTCGGCCTGTGCCTAATGAGCAGCTGGTTTGTGACACTTCCAAGACTTATAATTCAGACGACACCTGCTACCCGCTGGAGAAGACAAATGACAAGGCGTGGAGTCTAACGGAAATTTTTGGGCGAAGCCTAAGTGGTGTTTGTCCTCTTACAGATTTCGATGGCTCTAGTGACCAAAGCGTCTGCCTTCGGGTGCCTCACGAAAGGGGTGTCTTCATATCCGAGGAGGCTGAAGAAATCAAGAAAGAGGATGGCTTTACGCGCTGTTTCAAATTGGCACCATCGGTTCCCTTTGATCTTTCGATTCCGCAGCAGCCAGTGAACACTGAAGTTCCGTTGGACGAGCCCGTTTTGCACGCAGAACGAACTATCGTCGGCCACGGCCAGGAGCGCGGTGGAATGCGCATTATCTTTGGCAATCCATCCAACACCAGCGCTGTTGATTTCATCTACTTCGAGTCTCTTCCATGGTTCCTGCGACCATATATACATACTCTGCACGCAACAATCACAGGGCACGACGGAGTCCTGCGGGAGGTACCAGCATCTGAAATCGTCAAAGAGACGTACTACCGGCCCGCCATTGATCGTGAGCGCGGAACACAATTAGAACTGGCGCTTTCTGTCCCCGCCGCATCAACCGTCACGTTGACTTACGATTTCGAGAAAGCCATTCTTCGGTACACCGAGTACCCGCCAGACGCTAATCGAGGGTTCAACGTTGCACCTGCAGTAATTCGGATCGTTGATACAGCCCACGACGCGCCGATCTACATCCGATCTACGAGTCTGCTGCTTCAGCTTCCGACTCCAGATTTCAGCATGCCATACAATGTGATCATTCTCACTAGTACCGTGATTGCACTTGCGTTCGGAACTATTTTCAACATCCTGGTTCGCCGAATTGTCACCTTAGATGAGGCTGCTGCCCTTGGAGCTCAAACTTTGAAAGGCCGCATACTGGGGAAATTTGTGGCTATTCGTGGTCGCCTCCGTGGCAAGGATACCAAAGTGGAGTAGTTCATATCTGAATATAATAATTACATCTAGTATATAAGGACATGTGAAAATGAGGCCGAAATTGACAGCTTCTGGCGCCAGAAATGGCCGCCTTTCTACCGTAACTTCCACCGGTTAGCCGCTCTGCCTTAACCACCCTAGACTACTACCTCAACGGAGAATTAGGGCCAGGCCTTGATAACTTATTCTCCTTATTTCCACTTACTAAAACTACGAAAATGCCTTCTCTTTATAGTAACTAGATCCCCTTCGCCTAGTCGGGCGTTTATAGGATACTTTTCGTCCCCCCCCCCCCCCCCTCCTTTAGTGTCTACTAGTCAACTATTATAGTCTCTCTATCCATCGTCCTCCCTTTAAGTTAACCTAAGATTATGTTATACTATCAAAAAAAAAAAGGACGGAGCGATAATAGCAATTTTGGGTCATGCTGATTTTTGTTATCTTCGTGCGAGTTCCACAACATACCTGCAGACATGCAGGCATGCAAGCATTTCCAGCTATCTTGTCCCAACAAGCCTGGTACTTTGCCACCTTTGGATGTTCATCCCTACGGAGTACAACATACAAATTTAGTTGTATCACAGGCTAAATCTAAGTTGCCGGTAAGATCTGAGGAAATAATTAGTCCGATATGCTTTCGAGGAGAGATGGGGTTACACAATAGTCATAATTGGGTCTATTCCGCCTCAAATCTATCACTAGCTGTGATGATCGTTTCAATTGCGAGGTTCCAGATTCCCAACAATACAGAAAATGATATCGACTTGTGATGGTGCTAACTCTGCTTTCGGAAAGACCGACACTCACGAGGTTGGAACCTGACTGAGGAATATAAATAAGGGCCTCCTAAGCTTTCCAGGACCTCTGTGACTCAAAATCAAATTTGCAATCCAGTGGTCTAATCTTCTGTTCCGCTACCTCAAATGGAATCTTCTTCAGCTAGCCTTCTCCTTGAGAGTATTTTCAAGCACCATTATGGCAATACCACACGTCTTGAAGATTTAGAACTCTCGTACGCACGCGCTAAAGCAATTGGGAAATCGCACAGTTAGCTCAAGTCCCCAAGTATCAAACTACCTCCCAACATAACATCTTTGTCATTAGGTCTGACCCTTGAAGACATTCTTCATCTCACACCAAAATTCTGGAAATGCCACCAGGACAGAATAATTATTCGGGATACCACTGCCCAGATTCTGGTCACTATTCAGATTAACCTTGTTGCAGGGACACTTGCTCCCTTTGTGCTCAAGAGGCCGGATCTAGAGCCCCTTATGAAGGAGGTCTTGAACTTTGATATTACGTATGATCTTTCTCTGCTCCATATGCATCCGGCATGGGATGCCTAGGTAATAACAGGTCGTCCAAACAGAACCCCGTTTATGCTGAATGAGATTGGCCACGGATGCGATGCGCGTAACATAGAAACTACAGCAACTTGGCAAACTGACGGGAGTTTCATTTTGAACACTCCAAACCTGGACGCAACGAAGTATATATGATCGTGAATTCTAAAGCTCGACATACTGACACCATGCTAGATTTATGCCACCCTCTATGCCTATTGCAGGTACACGTCGTATAGCAATCGTTATGGCATGTCTTATATTTGAAGGGGAGAATAGAGGCATTCGGCCGTTTGTGGTTCCAATCAATGACGGAAAGCAAATGTGCAAAGGTGTTCATTCTCGGTATGTATGCAGGACACACAAGTTAAGCTCCATCTACTGATATGAGCTATATATTTTAGTCTCCTACCGTCCATCACAGGCGGGAAGATGTTAGACCATGCCTTGACATCGTTCCATCATGTTCGGCTTCCTGCCACTTCAATGCTTGGAGAACTTGCAAGACCCGCCAACTTGCGAGATCAATATTTATCAGCTATTGACCGCCTGGGAACTGGGGCATTGGCTCTGAGTTTATGGATTATTCCTTTCCTCAAGTGCGCTACGTTCATTGTTGGATCATATAGTCAGCGCCGAACAGTCCAGCAAGGCGCGAAGGGTGAACGGGCTCCGATCATCTCCTTCCGGACTCAGCAACTCCCAATTATGCATTCCTTGGCACAGATTGCAGTAATGAAGTCATTTGCTGACTGGCTTACTGGTGTGTACAGCAATGACGTATCACTTCACACTGGAGCTAGACGTGGACTGGGGGTAATTTTGAAAATTCTCTTCATTTTCAACGGCCAGGGAAGCCTGGCCAACTTAATAGAAAGGAGTGGCGCCCAGGGAATGTACCCTCACAATCAGCTGGCAGCATTCGAGGTATGGTCACTCCATGGTAGGTAGGCATGGAGATCGCTAACTGGTATAGAGCTTGACTCGGGGCACTGGTATCGCGGAAGGGGAAGTCTTGGTACTATCTATTCGTATATATTCCCTTACCCAATTATCACACTTTCGGTCTATTAACGATCGTTAGGGCTTGCCACGGAGCTTCTTATTGGGAGGTACAAAATCCCCGAGGCCACAAAGCCTAATTGCCTGCTAGCACAGCACGAGACCGGGGTTATAACCGAGCTCAAGGAGCTTCACAGACATATCAAAGATCATCGGAGCGCTGAATACAACAGCTATATTTTGCCCCACTGTCGCCCTATGATTCTGGCTATTGGCCAGCGTATGGCCTATGAAGCTGCTGCCAATGCGGGTGTTGACCCTTCTCTGTTGGCATTGTATGAGGCTGGTGCGATAAAATCGGACCCTAGTTGGTACGTTGAGTATCAAGGGCTTAGTCGGAAAGCTCAGTTTGAGATGGAGCGCAAGGCGCTTGATGGGGTGCTCCCACGACTGGACGAACACCTGAGAAATTTGGACATTGAGGCTTTTTGTACAGCTCCAATGCTCTCTTCGGATAGATTGGAGGGACTTATGAATGCTATTCCGAGCTTTACAGGGACCGCACATGTTGATATACCTGTTAGCCGGGACTACGCACCTAAACTGTGATGCCGGATTCGATCCTTGTGGCTGAGATCGGACGGATCTCGATACGAAATTCGGGGCTATTTACTTTGGCTTGATTCTGTGGAATTTTATAACTAGAATATGAGGACCTGTGGGATTGACGCCGAAAATGACCGCTTTTTAAGACGAGAAACGGCTGCCTTTCTACTTGTAACTTCCAGGGGCAAACCGCTCGACCACCTAACCACCCTACACCACCACTATTGTACCCACCAAGCGCCCTTATTTATCCTCCTAAGCCGATATTCAAGTCGATATTAGCGCTGGGCCTTATGCCTTATTCTCCTTACCTAGAGATTTCAGTAATCAGAATGTATAACCAACCTAGGTAAGTTTGGAACTTCCTTATAACCTTGGAACGGTGGGAATTTACAATTTAGACGGCCTGGTGTAAGCTCAAATGTCAACATATTTTTGATATCACCACCTCCACACCACACAGCCTCACTCTTCTCATACTAATACTTCCACTCGTGAAGATGGGATCCTCCCGGAAGTATAGGACCGTTTTTCATTATGACAGTCGGTACTCCCACCATTTAAAAAACGATTTTGGCTTCCTCGACCGGTCTATTATTACCGATATAATTATGGCTGAGCACGCTCTACGTGAACAAACGCAGCGCGAGGAGACGCTAAAGTATAAGGCCACAGCTCTCGATTCCGACGCCTGTAAGACCGCACTTGAAGAAGCAAATACACAGCTCGAAAAGGCGAGAAGACAATATCCAAGAAAGGAGCAAGCTCTTTACCGAGCGGAGTCTATGTTTCCACCGAGTTTCAGATGCTATTATGATGGAATAAGACATGATGCTGCCTGGTTTATGTGCGAAGGTATGGTTCGGGATTGCTCGGATCGAGGCGGATGTTGCAGCCGGGGATGTGGATGCTGTGCACGGAGACATCGTTCCGATTCCGAAAGGGAAAAAGGCAGAGGCCATTGCACTAGTGCTGGTGCTGTATCAGGTTTCGGGGCTTCGAGCTCCCTGAGGACGAAAAGAAGGAGATTACAGACGACATAGAAAGCCGGCTTAAGAAGTCCCACTCGTCCTATCTTCTTAATATGGCAAATTGCTTTTTTTGCCCATTAAAGCCTGAGGGACTTCCAAAGTCAACCTTCACATTGCGGAGACTTTGGAAGGGGTGAGATTGACGGATAAGTCTTATGAAAATATACTTTGCTTGAACGAAATTTGCTTGCCATGGCCCTCTTTAGCTATATAATTTATCTTTTATTCGGAGACTATGGGTCAGCTCTTCTTGATCTGACAGCAAGAGTCAGATGGAGAGAGAAAGATGTGCTGAGGCTACGCAGATACAGATACTGGTAATGGGAAAAATCAGGAAGAAGAAAATGATAATCTATTAAAAGCAGGCTATATATAAAGCCTGCACTAGCAAAGAAAATGGTAAACCAGCAAAGGCTCAGTCTGCACAAATAGACCATGTGATCTATGTCTTCAACAAGAAGAAGGTCTAATATCTGGGGTAGTCGTTCGATTATCGTAGCTCTGAATGTGATTGATTAGTCCATCGATCCACGGGGCTAGAGCTTATAAGGTTAGACCCGCCTAAAGCTTGATACTTGCTGCGCATCTCAAACACGCTACACTCCTTCGTATGCTGAGCGGGCGGGTGAGTGGCGGACGCGCACCAAACGGGTGCCGAAGCCTGACTCGTGATCCCATACGTAATTAGATTTAATGTACGTTTCATGTAGCGTTTCAGGCATGAAGCCAGTATGATTTCAGAAAGGGCCCGAAAAGGCGTAGAAGAAAAGCTTTGAATATAAAAGCTTGCAATTCACCTCCTTGTCTCGGCTTTTCTACCTCAATCAAGGGGATAAAATCAAATTGGTTGGTCACGGTCACCAACCTTCGCTGCATTCTGATTAACCGAATTGGCATGACCCACAGCAAGGTCCAATCTGACGTTCCTCCAAAGTACGTGAAGAAGGGGCTGGATAATACAGAGGCACATTGAACATGGTTACATTTGACAGAAGAACGCTAAACGCTAGGGCTTGGCGGCCCCAAGTTGAATTGAACTGCAACAAACCCGGGTACCCCGAGTATGGTCCATGCGGTGCATAACGGGATCGGGAAAAAAAAAAAAAAGGGGGGGAATGCGCGACCTTCGTGGCGTGCATTAGAGTAAGCCAAACACAGCAAAGCTCCGGACTCAGTTTCCCTGCAGAATGGGGCTACAAACCTTTATAACATACAAATTTACCGGTAACAGTATAGTAAGTCAATGTCTGAACCAAATTATCCTCTACAACAGATTTGACTTGGTCAGAACCAATGATCCTATTAATCTTTCCCGAAAGGAGGAAACTCACATGCCGAAAAAGCTCTTGAATGCGCCCCATCCAGGATAAGTATCCGGGTCACCGGCCTTACGGCGCATAAAAGAATGATCTTCTGTGGCGCAAGTCGGCTCGCCTTGGGCATTCATAGGCGCAACATTGTTATCAACCAAGTTCTGACGTTGAACGAATTTACTTTGTCCACGCGTCTTCTGATCATTTAAAGCGAAGAAGTCGCCCATTGTTGATCTGGGATTGGTAGCCTTCGATACCACAATTAGGACTAGTTAACATGCTATAAAGCTGTCTGGCAAAACTGAATCACCTACCTTTGCGTGACCTGGTCCCCCGTGCTTGCCACCTAACCAGAGCCTGTCGCCCCATCCTTCTCCACCACCGACATTGTTGGCGGGAGTAGATTGGGCACTGGCACCTCCTTCGGGTACCGCAGTCGTTTGACGATTGAAGGTACTATCGGCCCCCATTGTCATATTGGGGTTAATTTGACCTACATATTAGATTATTAGCAAGCTAATTGGCATAGGGATCGAGAGAATGCCGTGGTAAATTAATAAGGGAAAGGATGGTACAAATTGGCGTTGTATCAAAAAATGTGTATACTCACTATATAACTATAGAAATTCCGTGTGGAGATAGTCGCAATTCTCGCAATGGAACTTGTATGGAGTGCCTATTTGAGATCACTTGAATTCATTTAATTTTATATATGTTCCTTGTCCTTACACTAATCCTCGCCACCACGACCCCGGGTGAATTCATGATGAGTATACATCACTCTATGCAATTGGTTCAATGCTGGTGGTTTCTCGGTAGTATCCCGATGATCTATGAACAATTCCCCAAGCTGGCCTTGGTCTTGTTTTATCAGTTATTTTCCTTGCTGGAAGTAATGCTATCGAAGCAACCAATTCTACCATTCCACGTCGTGGAACACTTATTCCTTGTTAAGCCATATCTCCAATCAGGTAATGGAGCGCGTTGTTCCAAGCCCAGGTGTTGATCTCAAGGATCGCAAACGCTCGTCAGTTTGTTTGGGATTGGGCGACTCCATTCAATCAAATCTTTGGCAATTGTGGTATGGGTCGTGTCATGCATGAACAGCTGCGAGTGAAAAACATGCTTGGTATCCGCGTGCTTGATGCCAGTGTTATACCTACAATGGTCAGTGGTAATGTACTGTCTCTGCTATTCCCAAGAAAACGGACATCATAAGGAAGATTGTTCAAAATTCTCGGCCGTTCTCTCAATCAACTGGGCTTGTGGTTTAGTGGTATAATACTCCCTTAGCATGGGAGTGGTCCGGGGTTCGATTCCCCGCGAGTCCAGATCTTTTTTACATGATGTACATAATTCCATAGCTATCGAAGCAGCTTGTGAGTTTCTTTTTGTTTTTTTACAGGGTTCATATGTACGTACACCCATGCCTGCCGCTGCTGTCTACATCAGATCACATAGCTGCTTCTCTCAACTAATGAAATTTATCTCCCTTAAGCCCGATATTTCATCAATAGCAGATAGAAATGACGACTCTTCTCCCGATTCACTGGAAGAAATCACGGAAGAAATCACGGGAACGAGTGATTTCCAGACCCGAGCCTTCAACAAATGCCAAAGCACTTGGTTTCTGTACTAGTACAGTGACTTTCTCGTGTCCAAACTCATAAACCACAATCCGAGCAATGAGCGACGCAAGAGATTCCACGCTACCGAAAGATGAAGATTCCACACGCTATTATAATGCGAGGTGTTAACATGGCATACTAAGAGAAAACAAAAAGAAAGGGCGGGTCCGTAGCTTACCTCTGCTACCTCCAATGTTAATTTCTGATAGGTATCAACAAACTTTGAACCCCATTGTTGTAGTGCAGGGCCGTTGAATGTCAGAGAGATATGAACGGCTTGCTTCTCAACCCGTTCCCATGGGTTAATTCCCAAAATACAATAGCATCGAATATTTTCTATCTTGAATTCCTCCTCGAGAATGGCGAGCCTTTTCTCGGCCGGGGAAGCTTCTTCTCCCTTGACCACAGCCAATGCAGACTTACCGCGATAATAGAGACCTCCATCCGCGCGCAGAACGGCCTTGGGAAGGCGAAGCTCTACTTCAAATTCACCAAAGTCCCCCCGAACTGCGGGGGATGGATCGCTCGAAGTGTTTGACTAACATATACTTAGAACACATTCCTCAAATCTGATCAAAACCTGTTGGTGCATCCAGGGTGGAGGAAGCAGAAGGGTAGAAAACGAACCGCGGTTTCTTCCAATTGCTTCATACCACATTTAGCTATCAATGCTGCGGCCAACCTAACGTCTTGGCCAATTTCGCCGCGCAGGTGTTCATGTAACTCTTCTCCATCTCTCCGCAGAACACCGCATCCACGAGCTACCTCTGAGCTGTTGTCTGAGACCAGACCGTCAAGCTCTGCATCCAATCGCTTGAATAGCTTGCCGTAGTCAATTGTCTTTTTGACATCATCGCTATCAGCGGCAGCAACTGATGATGCGTAGGTGAGTCGGAAAGATACATTGCATGGTTGCTTCTTTCCCCCGCGATGCCATGCCTCGGGAGCGACAGGCAGTGGAAGTTGGATATTCCGAAGTTGGATGGTGTCTGCAATGGCAGGCCGAGGCTCTATTGAGAGAGATTTTCTGAGATTGGCCATGGCTTTTTCTTTTTCACTGAATGTTTAGGTGCTACAAGGAATTGATAGTATCGGATACCGAGTCATAAATGTTGACAATTTTTGGTGGCACCTGTGGTCACGTGGTGACGACGAGGTGTTCTTGATGCCTAATGGATCAGGCTGCTATTTGCTTTGCTGCTCCTCTCTCCTCCTCCTCCTCCTCCTCCTTTCTCTTCTCCATATCTCTTTTCAGTATTGGCCTGACAGTATCAATCCTTTTCTGGTGTTTTTGTTTACGCGGAGAACTTTGGTCGGATACATATGATACGCCAATCTGCATAGGTTGTCATACAATTATGATATCCAGGATATTACAACGCACATCGGCCAAGGTATGCAGGGATCCAGGTAATGTCTCGAAAAATAGTCAATGAGGTGTAATAATTATCAAGTTTGGATATTTATGTTGTACAACTAATGTAATGTAATGCAGAAGAGAAAAGAAAATCAAAAGCTGCAGAAAGCAGATCGTTAGAGGCGGCCCATAGGATGCCTAACAACAGGGAATTTCGATCAATGTGACACTAGTCTGAGTCAATCATGGTATTTATACCTAGGTCGGTCCCGACTGAGAAGCACTCAAACTGATTCAACCGATCCCCATCGAACCTGGGCTCTCTCCCATTAGTTCTACCTATCTTTCGTCTCGCACGTCACGCCATGAAGATTAGTTGGAAGGACTCAGGCGACAAGGCCTCATATGACCTTGCCAGATTCAGCCGCATGTTCAATCTGCGTCGACCAGATCATTTCCCGCGGGCTGTAATTGACGCAACCTGCGCGGGAGATGTAGTTGCGGGTGTCAAGTTAGCCATCCAACAGAACTGCCAGGTCGCTGTCCGCGCTGGTGGCCATGCTATGTTTGGTTGGAGTCTCCAAAACGATTCGATTCTCATAGACCTTGGCAACTGGAAAGAAGTTGTCGTGGAGGCAGATTCATCCGTTGCTAAGGTAACACCTAGCACCACAGGGGAGGAGTTGAACAACCAGCTGCAAGCCTATGGTCTTATGTTCCCAACTGGACACTGCCCAGGTATAGGTCTTGGAGGGTTTTTTTGCTTCAAGGTGGTCAAGGTTGGAATTGTCGAGTGAGTCCGATCTAATTTAAACCTCGTTCTAATCTTGTTGCTAAAATTAGCAGAACTGGGGGTGGGCCTGTGAGAAGATCATCGGCGTAGAGGTGGTGACTGCAACAGGCGAGCTACTGCTATGCAACGACAAACAAAACGCGGAATTGTATTGGGCGGCGAGGGGATCGGGTCCTCGTATGTTTACATCCCCACCATCTCTCAGCAGTGCTGACATTGTTTCAAGTTTTCCCTGCCATTGCGACTAGGTTCCATTTACAACTATTGCCATATCCTAGCTCTGGTTTCCTTTCATCCACCTACATCTATCCGTCGGCGCTCTATCGTCAAGCTTTTGAATGGGTTCAGTCAATTGTTCCTGAAGCTGACGAGGACACCGAGATAGCCATGACAGCTTTCTACCCTGATTCGGAACATGAAGTCTGCTTTAAGCTACACTTCGTGACAATGAAATCAGACGCAACAGCCGCAGAAAATGCACTCTTGAAATTGCATCAGAGTCGCCCCTCCGGTGCACTCAGAGAATCGATATGCCAAAAAGAAAGCCTGACTCATCTACATGAAGAACAGGCAATGGCAAACCCGGATTCCCACTACTATCATACAGACAATGCTTTCCTTGCAGATACAGCAAATGTGACAGATGTACTGAGAGAAAGCTTCTTGGGATTGCCTCGTGGCAAGTCCTATGCGCTTTGGTACCCGATGTACCCACGCAGTCAACGGGCGGTATCGGATATGGCACTTAGTATACCGTCGAACCATTATTTCACTATATACACCATCTCCGAGACCGAGAATGCCGCTGCTCAATCCAGCAAGTGGGTCGATATGACTATGGCGAAAATCAGGGAACATGCTGTGGGATCTTACGTGGGTGAATGTGAGCTGAAGTTGCCACATGAGTGGTATTGGAAGGGCCAAAATGCGCAATGAATTGAGGAAGTCCGGCAGAAGTGGGATCCGAATTCGCTTTTTTGTGCCGCCCATGAGCGTGACAGTCAGCAAGTGTGAATGTTTCATTTGAGACCTGTTGAAAATCCCAGTTAATTCTCATTTACGTGGAATTTCCAGGGGATTCGACGCATACTCATGCTGTCTTCGGCATATACATGACTATCACACTGCGTTGCCATCTCGATGTTTCCATTTAGGCTACATTGAGCCAGTTTATTTGCGTCTCGTTGTTGATTCTTGTTGATTCGTTTCTGGTCTATCATACTGGAGGGAATACGAAGAAGCAGCACCTAAATATGGGCTTCTTTCCATGTATGAAAAGACCAGACAGTTCCAATTTGTTTCCTGTACTATGAGATTCAATGTTCAGAATTTGTAAGCGCTTTTCCCTAGTATTACTCTTGCAAGGACCCTGTTCCCGATACCTGCCGTATAGTCCTCGGTGTCTCTCTTCAACACTTCCAACGTTTATATATTCAGCACGATTAAGGGCTAATCATACAGAAAATTAGTATGCCCGCGACCCTATGTAAACGGTATCTATTTGAAGGAACCATCTCTGACAGACTGAGCTCAACAATAACTACATCCGAATGTCGGTGAGCTGAGGGCGAGTACGAGGATACCACCACGGAAGCTAATCAGCAATGAATTGAAAATCATCCTATCTCAATCACCCAAACCAAAGCTCTCATTTCGATACTTTCCCGGTCCCGTGTATTTAGAGGAGACCTTAGGTCATCAAAAGCAGAGTGAGGCACTTACATAGCAACCTCTTGGTTTGTTGAGCAGCAAATATGCTTTATCCTTTATGGCAGACCAGTATATCCACTTATTTCGGATTTAAAGTGACTCCTACGATTTTAAAGGCTTATAGACAGTGATTATGCGATATCCTCTAGAAGTTCTTCTGCCTCTTTCTGATCTGGGATGAAAATTCGTAATCGCTTTTCTACCGCCTGAGCCGTTTGGTCAGCATGAGCTGTATGGCTCCCTGTGCGTTCCTTCGTTCTCCCTCTAACGACGTGATGGAAGATGATAACTTTGTGAGCACCTTCAGCCCCATCGAGTAGCTTCTCTATCTCCGGGAGAAATCTCGCTTGACCTCATTATCATCAAGAAAACTTTTTGTATGCGGTTGTGGTCAGGACATTTTGAAGGCATCTGAACGCGCGTCCTTATTAAGATTGTAGTCACCCTCGTGACGGCGAATGCCATTGAGAAGTACTATGAGAGCTGGCTGTTTTAGGGCACGACTTCCAAGGTTGGTACTTACCGCCATAGCCAAAGCGTAATCCACGTGTACCCTGTTCTACCTTGCTGAATCCAAAGCAATGCATTTGTAACATAGTGTGGGGTGTACTAATCGAAAAGAAACGTCATGGCGCATGGACTGCTAGACTATGCAACTTCATTTAGCGGTGAAACACTGCCGGACAGGACAACCTCCTTGCCCAGGTGCCCAGGTGAGGAGAAAAATAAGTAATAGATTCACCCAAATCAAAACACCTAGATGACCTGCCTTCCAGCATCTTGGCACACGGGCCAAGTAAGTCGAAAGCCACGTAGGGAATTATGCATGTCCGTGTGCATGAGAACCCGTGCGGTAGAGCTTATTACACTATGACAATCATTGTAACGGTCACATGCACTCGGTATTTTGATTTAGGCCAGGGTTATCAAGCCCACATGAACCCCTGTATAACAAACACACAGTATCGGGTTGTTCCATATTATTTGTAGTGCAGAGTGCATACATGGATAGATATATATGCAGTTCACGTGCATAGCAAGTCATACAATATGCCTTTGGAGGCAAGCACGGGGTCAACTGCAGGTAAGGCGTCGTTTGTGATTTAAGAATACATATGGTTCAGGGCCCACCCACGTAGCCTCCTGGATGTTTATTTTATCAAGGCTGCAAGTGCCGCTCAAGCTAGGACCTTCTGCGGCAAGCCCATGATGCGTGCATATGAAAGCCGAGGATAACTTGCGTGGTATCGGAAAGATCAGTACGGAGTAGTTTACGGAAAAGACGGTAACGTAATTCTTGTGAGAAATATACGTTCTTGCAAAATGAGTCTTACAGGCTACAATTTGCCCATTTCAGTGTGGAGTTTGATTCAACTATGTGAGAAATAACCACAGACTTCACAACTGTCCTCTTCCCCATTAGATAGTTAACACACGCATCATGGATATTCAAGCAGAACTTATGTTTGATGAGATTACCAAAACTTATGAGGCAACATTTGGACACGATCCCGGCCTTCACCGGGTCAGCGATGAAGCCCTAAAGCGCATTGAGCCAGATTCTCGTATCTTCGATGTTGGATGTAGTATAGGGAGGCTGATAGCCTACCGGATGGCAAAGGCCGGACACGAAGTTACAGGACTTGATATTTCCTAGAAGATGCTCGACATAGTATCTAGTCAGGTTATCGGAGAATTAATTAGAGCGGAGATGACCGAGTACTTACCAATAAAAACGTTTGATGCTATATTCGCTATCTTTTCCTTGTTTAATATCTCGCGTTGATAGATCCATTCTATAGATCTCAAGTTCTGCGGATGGCTTCAACCAGGCGGTGGGCTTATCCTTGCAACTATTGCTAGCCCTATCCTGTTTCTAGAAACGGTTGCCAATAACCAATCCGGTGAATGGGCTGATCGAAAGTCTATGTGCTTTATAGGCCATGACTTCTATAGATCTGCGTCAGCTGTCTATTTGGGTGGCATAAGCTTCTTAAAAAGGCTGGGTTTGAAGTAGAAACCGAGCTTTTATGCCAGTTCTCTCCTCCAGATTCTACCGCACACGAAATTGACCCTGATCACCACTACTTCACTTCCCAGCGAGGTGAAAACTATCCTCTCATGGGGCCATATCCCTGCCAAATGAACATGGTCGTCCATTCAATTCGGAAGAAAATGCACTTCAAATTTTTAGAGAGACTCTCGGCTGGCGAACGGATTGAAGTCCTCAGTGACGCCCTCTTAGAATCAGAATGAGTTATGGTCTGGGAGTAGTAGCAAAGGTAAGTAACAATTTCTGCCCCGTTCTGAACATCTTGCTGGCCAACAACACACTGTCCGGGCTTCTCGAGATACGAGACCTCATTCTCGGAGATGAAGAAGCCACTTCAAAGTACTTCGATTGACTTAATCCGTAACATCGCCCTTGATAATCCGCTTAGTTAATTAATGTTAGGTCTTAGTCTCCGCTAGGGACCACATTGATGTCTCTCTTTAGTAGCATGACCGTTCTATAATAGTAGACTCGTGCAGTCTAGTCTACCTTTCTATGTGTGTGGTATGCGACTAGCGAGTCTATTACTTCTGGGCTAGAAGAATATAATTTTAACTTGTCTTGATTCGGAGCGCCAATATCGCCCTGCAGTTTCCACTGTACTGCTTATTTCTTGCGAGGATGCTCCAGATCATACCGAACCACCCTGAAAGTTGGCCAAACCTGTAGCAAGACAGCGCCAACCATCATACAACCCGCAAAGACCTGAGCACGCAAAAACTCCGAGGTATCAAGATTTACCAAAGCACCTGCAATTGGAGTTCCAGCAAGCGCTCCGAAAGACGATATCCCCCACATCATGCCCAAACGAGTTCCTAAAAAGCTTGAATCCGGACAGAAAACCGGATGTGCCACAATAGAAGTCGGTGCCGTAACCAAAACACCACTAAGAGCTCCCCAGTAGCACGCCCAGACAATGAACCCAGCCATATCGGTAGCCGCAATCCAAGTGAACATGGCAATTGCCGACGCCGTCACAGCGAATATCAAGATCCCAATAGGCTTGATATATGCAACAAGCAGATATGGAACGACACGACCAACCACCGACGTACCGTTGACGATAGCAACCATATAAAAGCTAAAATCGGTCGTGGTATGCACCACCGTGCGGGCATAGGAGGCGATATAGAAAATCGGCACGTAGTATGCGAGCATGACACATGTGAGCGAGAGCGAGAACATCATAAACGAGGGCTCCCGGAAGGCTTTCCAATCAATAAGTCTTCTCGCATGGGCCCTTTGGCCTGGTTGCCGACATAAGATTAGACATGATACAATAGCAAGAAATAGGCTGATGAAGCCGATACTGCGGACTGCCCATGGGAATCCGACTTTGGGCTGCAGTTGGCGGAACATGACTGGGAATATGACGGCCCCCACGCTAGACCCAATTGACGCGCAGCCGATGGCGATTGGACGTTTTGTGGTGAAACTTGTGGAGATTACGACGAGGGCTGGGATGTAAGAGATACCGCCTCCCATTCCGACGCAAAATCCTTGTGCGAGCAATACCTGTTCTCGTCAGAAAATGGTCATCCGATGTTGGATTTCGGATTTACCTGATAGTATGAAGTGGCGAGACTCGTCATCATCATTCCGAATACTGTCAGGAAACTTCCGGATATAATTAAAGGACGCAGGTATCCGACGTCAACTAATGGTCCTGTAGCAAGTCCAACCATTGGGATTAGAGTGGCCTGGATACTGCCCACCCATGAGATTGTGGATGGGCTCTCATTTGGTAGAAGATCTGTTTGGTAATACTCTTGAAAAGCGCCATATGTCGTCAGCAGACCCCTGGAACAAATATTAGCTTGATATAAGCACAGTATGACAAG
Source organism: Penicillium sp. CF05 (assembly GCA_002916455.1). Taxonomy (NCBI): domain Eukaryota; kingdom Fungi; phylum Ascomycota; class Eurotiomycetes; order Eurotiales; family Aspergillaceae; genus Penicillium; species Penicillium sp. CF05. The sequence goes on from PKQL01000267.1 coordinate 50,760, forward strand.
AAACCTACCATGAGTTCACAAAGACACAGAAGCCCGCAAGAACATTTAACCATGCATCTAGCCCCCCATTCACTCTTTTTTGGGGTTCGTTTTCATGTTCATTGTCGGGCGTTAAGTTGCCCGCCACGGGTGGTAGATGTGGTTGGGCGCCATGTATCTTCTCTGGACTCATTTCGATATATGATTGCCATTATGTATTGAAGAAGAACAGTTATAAGAACATCTGAAAGAGAACCCTTTTCCCAACACTCCACTGTGGGGAAAACTGGGGTATTAGTCACGAGCTTCCCCGGTTCGGCATTGGGTAGCCGAGCTCTACCGATTTGGTTGGCTGCTGGTTAGATGATCTCAGGCTATATACGGAGTAGTTATACAGTTCCAAATTGGTCGGGAATCTCCGAATTTCCGATTTCCGATGTTCGAGGTTCAAGGGTCTTACATCTTAAGATCGTTGAATATCACTTCCGCTTCCGGAAGATATATATCCTTTGTAGGGCTCGCTTTGGGTTCTAACTTTGTTCATCTACTTTATTGTAGGGTGTTTGTTTTCCTTATTTCTTTGCCCCTTTGTACTATAAAGCTATATTAAGTGACTTCATGGTAGGTAGCATGTGCTATCAGTTTAGTAACTTACTGCTTCCCCCGGCTTCCCCAGCCCGGTTCTACGTAATTCCCATTTTGATCATAATGTAAATATTTAGCCGGCATAATTTCATGCTCGGGGAATTTTTACCTGCATAACTCCTATTTAGCGCCATTTGACGTGAGACTGGACCAATCACATCCACATCGGAGAAACCCCTCCCATTCACAATATTCGTTCTATGAGCAATCGAAATCAGATATGGTTCAATCGAACCTTTTTTATCGTCTTTGACCTTATGGATTTTATCACTGATTTTATGGGCCACTTACTGGATGTTTCTATCCAACAAGGCTGACGCCCCAAAGATTTCCATTGATGATGGCCTATATGCTGGTCTGCTCTACGCCACGGGTATCATTGGTCTTTTATTTTATTTTTTTTTTTCTTTATCGCCAAGAAAAGAACCTCGAGTTATCCAAAGGAATATTCACGGAAGTCCAGCAGGTCTGGACGACATACGCTTCGATAAGTGACCTAGCCAAGTGCCAGCATATCCGCCAGGAGCACAGCGGCGCAGGTGAGTATACCATGGTAACATGCTAAATATATGCTAGCTCTGGGATGATAATATAGTCACCGTGTCTGATAGCCGCGTCAAGACTCAGGTAGGAATCACCGAGCACAATGAGATCAAGCTCGGGGTTCTTTCCCTCGCATGGCAGCTGCCAGCGTGCCAGTTACTTGTACGAGCCAGACCGGGGTCCAGTCGGGATGATCGGGTTCTGGTGTAATACCATGGAGAGGATCGCGTGAGAATATATTGAACATATATAGGCGAAACCTAAGCTAACCACTATTTTAGACAAGCTGATTCTCAGTTTGCAGCGATATATGGAACAGTTTCCATCATTTTCCTATGCCGAGCAATTCCAATTCTTCAGGACATCATTCGCGCCGAATAAAAGTTCACTCGTGTGTATCGCTGATCTCAACAAACGACTAAGCGGCTACAATAAGGCCAACGGTGAATGCGCTGGTCGTCGCCCTAACATTAGTGGTATTCTTACCAAGCCATACGGCACATTAAAGGGCGTGCTGTGAGTCGCTCAGGGCGGCTGTATTCCTGGCAACGACAACTAGTGGCAACTTGTGCGCGAACCAGCGACATGGGGTCCTCAGGGGTACACGTTTTGCGGATCACCCTATTACTATCAAAATCGAGTGGGTATCCCGCCCTTAAGGGTCTTTTCCAACATATTGCTTATGCCGCGCGAAGTCGATACGCAGTTATAAACCCACGACGGCACCTATCCTAAGAGTCATGACCACTAGGAATTTTCAGCCGTGAGGTGCTACCTAAAAGAATTCGAACATGACAACGCGCCGATTCGATGTCCTCCATACGTAACTAGACTTCGCCGCATACAAAATAAGCTGTGGCCTAGGCCCAGGCTGCAGCACAACGATAGAAGAGGCCCGCCGCATGGTCCAAGAGATGTCTACAAGAGATCCACTCCGAAATTTCGAACATGTCTAGGGGGGAATCAGGGGCCTACAATTCACACCAAGTGGAGGCCGTCTAGGAAAAAGTGTCTCAGTGAATGGAAACGGAGATGATGAATGGTGCGGACTGGACGGTAGTGGTCGGGGACGACCAACTACTTAGTAGTGATGTTGAAAGGCATGTCACTGGGTCAAATCTGCGTCTGTCAGAACTTCATCAAGAAGTACACCATCGACGTTCGCAGACTCAGTATGAGATCGTCTCTGGGCAGAACGCCATCAAGCTCTGGTGACAGTCCTATCAGGAGATACTCCAGCAAAAGCAGGATTATTCAGTTCCGGTTCTCAACAAGGAAAACATCGGGGTATGTGACATCAAGGTCAACAGTGCCCAGAGTTTGTGGCTCAAGCTGCCAAGGGAGCGGGTTCATATTATGTGCCAGGTCCAAACAGAAAGCAGGGCGAAATGTGGCACTGCAAAAATGGGGCCGAGCCAGAACCTTGAGGTAGATTTGTCGTCGAATCGGCATATTGTCATTCTAATAAACTCTAGACTTACTGGATACAATATGATCACTCGTATCCCTGTTGCTCCCAGAGTCACTCTAGCTACTTGCTTCGGGCCACTTCAACATTAATATCCCGATACTTCGCGGCACAGTTCCTGCCATATTAGAAGATTCTAGTAGCCCATGTGGCGATGGATACTCTCCCATGGATGGCACCAGCCCTCATACCTCCAAGAGCCCAGCCGTGGCCCTGAGAACGGGCTAGTTGGTTTCTGGTGCGATGCAATGGAGCGCATTACGTGAGTTTACATTTTCACTATGTATACAACATCGCTAACAATGGTTATAGTCAAACAGACGCCCAATTCGCTACCTTTGGGGCCTTCTTTCATCGGTTCCCTGTCCCAACATATCCTTACTACATGTACAAATGATACTAATTTGATACAGCACGGGCCTAATGTCCATACTGTGCCAGTCCCCTTTGCAGGATTTTGGGCGGCACCTGGGCAGGTTCACACGCCGAGTACTTCCAATGATGATGCGCAGGAAGAGGAAGAGTAAATGCAAGGTTATGAAAGAGGCAGAAACTACTTTTGAAGAATACGAAACATATGCAAAATTACAAAATCTAAAAAGGAAAGTAATCATATCTTTCCTTTGATTTAGTCTTTCAGTATAATACAAAGCGCCTTTTAGTATAACCATAGCTCTGATCGCCACTTTATAACAAGACATCTGACTACGTCTCGCTATAATCCATAAATGAATAGGGTATTATTTCCAATCGGACCGCTCGAAGAGACATCCACAAATGAAGAATCCCGCGAGTACGAATCACTCTGGCCGGTACTAGGAGAAGCGTACCTCCCTATTATTCGTGTAGATTTGATATTGCGAGGGGTGCATAGCAACGAGACGGACAGTAGCTGCGAGCTTAAGGGTCCACAAAGACACAGAAAAAAATAAAAAGATATGAGATTACATCGAAAGCAAGACGTAAAGAATCTTGAATATAATGTCCCTTATATAATTTGGAGCTAAATGGATCAAATTTTGAGATTTGTCAAGGACAGAGGCTGCACAAGCGGCCGAGTATGCTTGTTTTCAAGAAAAATAAGCCAAAAATATAGCAAATGTCACAAATTCCAGAAAGCAGCCCTGGAGTATTCGGTATAAGCAAAATATACGTATATGTAATGCTGGCGGACTTTTGCATCTGACCCATCCGAACCACCAATCAATGCTTCAGGACAGACGGGATATCAAATTGTGAGTGAGGAAACAGGTGTATTTTCATGTCATGAATGCAAAAAGAAAATCGTAAAAACCAATGAGAAGCAAAACCAAAATAAACTCTTTCCAATTAGACAATTCGTCACTCATCCTCAAACTGGTCTGCCCAAGTTCCAGTAATGGGTGAAAACGTATCGTCCAATTTATCCATTGCTGTTTGTGGCTTGGATGGTGCAGGAGCAGTTTCGGTTTTGGGCTCGACTTTAGTTTCAGCCTTAGCCTTGGTCTCCGGCGTGGAAACAGGTTTAGTCTCTGTCTTCTTGGGTCTCTCAGGCAGAGCCGGGAATGCACTCTTATCATCCAACCCCGGCGCAGCAGGGCTCGCTGTTGCAAATATACTGTCAGCCAAGCCCTTGCGTGGCCGGTCTCCCTGTGGAACCCGTGGAGATCCACGCTCACGGCCACCTCGACCGCGTCCACGACCCCGGTTACCACCAGAGTGATCTGCGGCATCTTCTGAACGGCCGTCTTCAAAGTCCCGTCGCACGGCGCCAGACACGCCACCATGCATACCGCGTCGGAATTGGCTGCCTCCACCGCGGGGATCATAATCTTCCTCGCGTTTCTGCGAGTCCCATTCACGTCCCGTCTGGGCCTTGAGTTTCCGCAGTCTGTTTTTCTCGCGTTCACTATCCATCACGCGGCGGTGCGCGAGTTCCTCGCGACGTTTCTTCGCCGCCTCCTGCTCGCGCTCCATGAACGATGCCTGGTCAGCTTCGGCGCGGGCATGGGCTGCAGCTTTCTTTACGGCGTTTTCCTTGGCTGCAGCAATGCGTTTGGATAGTTCTTCTTCCGTGAGTTTGGGCTGAAAGGCAATAGTCAGCTTGGGACTCCCGTTATCTTGGTAAGAGATGGAATACACACTTTCCTCAGTCCACCTGTGGCACTCCGATCACCACGAACAGCAGGGACTCGCTGGGCATCCTCGCCATTACCCTCTTCGACCGAAGCGGTCTGCTCTTTAGGCTCAACGGGCTTCTCGGGCTTCGAAGCAGCCGGCTCGCGCGCTTCAGCAGCAGGCGCATTGACGGGAGTCTTTTTGCGCGGAGAGCTTTCTGACCGTTTCTGCTCGGACTCCCGTCCACCGCGTCCTCCTTTGCCCCGGCCCCGTCGTCCCCGGCCTCGTTCTCCACGGCCCCGCTGCGGAGTCTCCCCACGTGAAATTGGCTGCTCGGGGGCTGGCTTCTCGGGTACTTGTACTTCCTCTGGCTCTGGCTGTGGTTCTGGCTCGGGGGTAATAATCTCTGTCTGCGCCTGCTGTTCTTCCGTGGAGATCGGGATAATCTCATCGTCGAATAGGTCGTCGGCGCCGCGGGTCTGTGCAAATCCGTCCATCGCTGGGTCTGCCATTGCGATTGGGTCTGGAAAGGGGACTGGTAGGTTGGACAGGTCACGGGTAGGCTGTGAACTCGTGACTCGAGGGTGCGCGGGATTGTCGCCGCTGTATACGCGATCTGAGGGGTAGCTTCGATGGGGCTTCAAATGGTGATCCGTGCGCAGACTAGTGGAGGGTGCAATATATTGTTATCTTTCAAAATTTGCAAAGATTCACATAAACGACATATATAAAGGAAAAATGACTAGCGGGTATTATAGTGGTCACACAGCTCAACTGATCTGCAATCCAGCCGGGGCAGTCTGCTAGGCGGTCTGATCTTGCGCATTGTTTTGCCGATGAATTCCGTCTGCTTTCTGCCCGTATGACGTCCTTCCAAGGTTGTTTACATCCCTTTATACGTGAGCTGGATTGGATCGGTCAGTTCTGACGATTGTCTAATGATGTTCCTAGGTAGCTTGGAATAACAATATACACAACAAGGGGCAAGCAAGCCTAAACACACTGCCAAGCGTTCTCATCCGTGTAGTTACCAGGACCCTTGAACACGTTGCGTCGAGGCCAGCGGCAGTGCCTGCGCTTGTACTCGACCTCAGAGCCAGGGCCATCAGAGAACTTGGCACCACGCACAGTCTCCGGTGCCTTGCCCTCCTCGACCCACCGAACCATTGCCATGAGGACATTGTCCTCGGGGTTGGTCCCAGTGTAGGTACTGGCGCCCTGGCCAATACCATAGGCACCATCTCCACCACCGCAATGGGCCATACCGCTGATCGGGAAGAAGCGGTAGAACTCATCCAACTTATTGGGAGGTAGTTTCATGGTCTTTGACACGTGGGAATAGTACAGCTTGGAGTTGTCGGAGCTAATCAGCTGGTCTTGGAGGCCGTGGTAGTGCAGGATTTTGCCGCCGCTATTTTTGAATGAAGATACATCACCGTCCCACGTTTGTATGTTGTACGGGTTCTGACGGAGAGCCACCGCAGCATCTTTCACTGTGAAGTTAGCCCCGCTCCAGGACGGGTTATTGTAGACGACGTATCGATACCAGTCCTGACTGTATTGGAATGGTGTACCACTGTACATAATAGGTGCAGCGAGGATCTCGGAACCTGGCTGCATGCGGGGGTATAACAGGGTGCCATTAATTCCGTAAAATGGCGATAGCACTTGCTGGGCGGTGTTGACTTGGGCGCTTGTGAGACAGCTTGTCTTGCTCGGAGCACTGGGGTCACACGTCAACGTTTCCAAGATAGGGTGGCAGAGGTCGGTATCTTCGATAATTCCATCTTCAGCGCCATCAATAACATCACATTGGCGGATGATCTCATCATGGACAATCTTCCATTCATCTGGGGACAAGAATGTGTCGGAGGTCGGGGAGCCAGTGATCGGGTAGAAATGTGCGCTCCATGAGAACAGATTGACTAAGCCGATAGCAGGGGCACCAGCAACCACCCCGTCAAAGTCGTTGGGATATTTCTGGACAGATTTCCAACCTTGGCGGCCACCAGTCGAGCATCCCAGGTAGTAGCTCTTGTTGAAGCCCTCCTCATAGAATTGCTTGGTGAGCTCTTTGCCTATGACAACTCCAGTGTGAACGGAACGATATGCATAATCTTCGATTACCTCAGGTTGGCGGTAAAAAGGCTTTCCCGAGGAACCATTGTGTCCGTTGTTGGCTCCGACGGTGGCAAACCCTAGTTGCGCGGTGTATGCGAGGTCATAATATTGAATACCTGCGTTGAGGTTAGATGAGCCGAGATGTTGGTTTATGTTGGTTTTGGAAACATTACTTACACCCAGAGATACCGCCATTACCAGTGCTCAAGAAACGGCCCTTATATTCACGCGGGAACCAAGCCTCTAGTGTGATCTCGCTGCTATTCGAGGTCGACACGGCCATGGCGACCCGGCACAAGTCTACCGAGACGGCCTGATTCGACGTACCGCAGCTAGGCGGGTTATCTACCAAGGATAAGTTGGTACCTCCCTGCACAAACTCGGCAAAGTTGACTTTGACATTGGGAATGTCGATTTGAGCACCAAACTCGACACATTTTGATTGAAAAGGGTCTTGGCTGGCCAGGGCAAGCGAGCCCATGACTGCCAACAAGGGTAACGCATGGAGACGAGTCATATTGGGGAGAAACCGTGGAAAACACTAATGATGCGACACATGCAGACCAGGGGCCTTAAATATCCGATTATTTGCTCCGAGGTATGTTTCCTCCTCCCATGGCAGCGGTATTATTGCGTATTAATATGAGCGTTGAGACGGCAAATGATAGACCAAAAGTTCCCGAAGACGGAATCCTGCAGATCCATGACGAAAATGCTAAAGCATCCGAAGTTTGGCCGACTAGCATGTGGGGGTTGGCAAGAGCGAATGAGCAACCCCAGGCTGCGGAGAGGACAAAGGACACGACGACACCGGCAGCATTGCAAAGCTTAGACCAAACAGCGGGTTTCGGGGGGGATGATCCGGAAAAGCCGAGAATGACGGGATATTTCGATTTCCTCGAGTCAGAGGGAGAAATCCGGGGATCTCCACCAAATGCGGAGAACACCCCTGTCTCACTTTAAGGCTGTTGAAATCGGCACTTCAGATTTACCTGTAATTTAACATTACCTAGGTACCTGTCAGTTTAAGGCAATGGAATGCTGGAGACTAACCTTGGAGGTTTCCCCATCCGTGCTCTGGTGATCTACATAGCTAGATACAAACCCAACTCTTGTTCATTTTAACCTCCACATAGACACTGCTACACCTGATCGGCGCTCCATCCTACTGTTTAGATCCTCTGTCGAAGGTTGCTCTGGCCCACCAAGCTCTAGACATTGTGCATCACTGCCTTGGTGAAGCTACACAACCCAGGCCAAATTTTCAACCGAGTTCTACATTGTTACCAGACACGTGCACAGTAGTGGGAGGATCGTGTCCGTTAATTAAGCATTAACGGTTCACAGGTCATTTTTCTTGCCAGGCGGACTGGAGGACACCTCATTGTGACGGCAAAGCTGTTGGAAAGACGAATTCAAATGTAGTAGAAGTACCAGGGGACATGTGTGTTGTAGCGAAATGGCCGTCGGATCCAGTTACATCTAACTGTCAGGCAGGCAGAATAACCGATCTTTAAGCACTATGCATGGTGGTCAGTAATAATCAAGACACCTGACCAGGTGACCCAGGGGGTAAACGGTGGTGTCTACTAACCGATATTGGTTAACCTTTCGGTCAAGGGCTTCCACCTTCTCAGCCTGCTTCATGAGCATCCTACCGATGTACTCTCGGTCCCCCATGAGGGTAATGAGCCTCTTTACGAACTCATCTTTCCGATATTTCCTCCTCTCTGCCTCACTATGGAGAATATGGGCTTGCTCCGCGGCTGGCATGCCTTGAAGAATCGTCTGCAGCTGCTGTTTCCTGGCCTGGGCTTCCGCGTCTTCTGCCATTACCTCGGCGTTAAGCTCAATCAGGTCTTTATTCCAGGCAGTCATTTTGGCCTCGTAGGATTGTATATCCTTTCTGACGGCATCGATTGATTGGTGGAGCATCCATACGTGGAACTTGGAAGCAAAGCGCCAGGTCCATGCTGCTACCAACGAGGCCAGTGGAATGCAGACCATTGGGAGTACAACAAAGTAAAGGAGCTCATTCATGGTCTGCAGCGATGAAAATGAGAAAGAGATTGAGAGGGTGAGAAAGAGAGAAAGTGGGAGATGAAGAGATGGAAAATTTGGGAAACGGTAGCTGGTGAGCAGCTCTGGAACCTGGGGCATAATTGGAAACAGCATAGCTCTTTCCTTGCTTGGTATTCCATGGCAATTCCATCAAAGAAGTATAGGCTACGTAGGTATGTACGCTGTGTTATTTCAATGCTGATTTGGTAGAGTCGCCCTGAAAAGAGACAGGTAGTCGCTACGGACTGGAGAGATCTCCGTTCCAACGAAATGAGATTTGACGAAAGTTGATCATATCACTTCCAAGGTTGTTTCTTAATTATAAGCCAAGTTGTTTGAACGGGTAGAGGTGGAATTGTCTCCTGTATACTGAGAGTGATCGTGAAAGAGGGTCATTAAGGCGAAACCAGGCAGAATTTGAAAAGCAATAGGACAGAAGGTATAGCCATGCAAAAGTAGGATGGAAATATAAGAAATTCCTAATTAACTACATATGTCTGGATTCATTATACGGAGTACATATGTATGCAACCAATAAGATACACTGCCGTAGACACCCCACTCAGTTCGGAGATTCCGCGGAAGACCCCGTCATATCATTGGCAACCTTCCAAGGTTGGAATCTCCCTGCTGACAGAACTTCCGTTCACCTTTGGACACCATATCATGTCTGTAGGTGACATTGCTAGAGAGCCTGCATCTGAGCAAACGCCCCTCCTTCGGGATTCACCCAATGGCGATGCCAATGAAAATACCCCACTACCCCAGGAGCCGAGTACCAAGGAGTTGATCTGGATCCTCGGAAGCATCTGGCTCGGCGTCTTCCTGGCTGCTCTCGGTGCGCATTCCAACTCCTTTAGGAGAAACAAAATTACTAACTTTAGCTTTCACAATAGATACAACGATCGTCGCCACGCTCTCCGCCCCCATCTCCTCGTCCTTCAACTCATTCTCACTGCTTTCGTGGCTAGCCACTTCGTATCTGATCTCTAATGCGGCCTGTCAGCCTCTTAGTGGCCGATTGACTGATATTTACTCTCGTCGTTGGGGGCTTGTGTTCTCCAACGTTTTCTTCGCCCTTGGAAACTTGATCTGCGGCCTGGCAAGAGCGCAATGGGTCATCATCCTTGGTCGCGTCGTGGCGGGGGTCGGAGGAGGCGGTCTTACTGCGATCTCGACCTTCGTCACTTCGGACTTGGTCCCTCTCCGTAAACGAGGTATCTGGCAGGGCATCGGAAACATCTGCTACGGTGCTGGTATGGGACTTGGAGGTGTGTTTGGCGGGTGGATCAACGACACTCTGGGATGGCGATGGGCGTTCTTACTCCAGGTCCCCTTCCTGGTGATCTCGTGCGTTCTAGTCGCAATTAAGGTTAACATTCCCGTCAAAGAGTCGGATACCGTCCGCATCAAACGCGTTGACTTCCTCGGCGCTATCACTCTGGTCCTGACACTGGTCACATTACTGCTTGGCCTCAACACCGGCGGAAATCAGGTCCCCTGGACCCACCCGCTGGTGGTGACGTCGCTGGTCGCCTCTGCTATCTTCCTGGGCCTGTTCATCTACGTGGAAGCCGAGGTTGCTTCTGAGCCTGTCATTCCCGTGCGCCTTCTGCTGTGCCGCACCGTGGCGGCTGCCTGTCTGACCAATTGGTTCAGCACTATGGCCGTCTTCGGTCTACTCTTTTACCTACCTGTGTACTTCCAGGTGCAGGGACTTTCTGCGACCGCCGCGGGTGCGCGGATAATCCCGCAGGCGATCGGCACCTCGATTGGCTCTTTGGGATCGGGTATCATCATGCGTGCCAGCGGTCGGTATGCATTTCTCAATTATGTTGCCATGGCTGTCCAGGTTCTCTCCGCTGGTCTCATATGCACTCTGAATCTCTACACGCCCGTTGAACTGCCATTCCTCTATTTCTTCCTGGGCGGTGCATCCTACGGTAGCATGCTTACCATCACCCTGGTGGCGCTCATCTCTTCCGTGGACCACCACCATCACGCGGTTGTGACATCTGCGTCGTATGCCTTCCGCAGCACTGGAAGTACGATCGGTATCACGGTCGCTTCGGCTGTCTTCCAGAACACCCTGAAGCTTGGACTTTGGTCTCGATTCGGTGAGCGCGAGGACGCCAAGGAGCTAATTGGACGGCTTCGGGATAGCTTAGACGAGATTTGGAAGATGCCCCCAGCCTTAACACCCGGAGTGCTTGACGCATATATGGACTCCTTGCGGGCGGTATTCGCGGCATTGTTGGGCCTGGCTGTCCTAGGAGCATTGGCGAGTCTCGCTATGAAAGAGCATAAGCTGCACACCAATCTGGCCCGACGATAGAGTGAACGTTGGGTTATTTAAATCAGCATATATATAACGCCTAAGCAGCGATTGGCCTAGTTCAACTCCCTTTTGCATGCCTGACCTGACTTGAACTAACCAACCTAGCAGGAGTTAGGAATAGACCAATAGAAAAAAAGCCCCTGAGACAAGTATTTGTCGATGTTGTTTGTACTGAAGTACTCCATACAAACAAAGAGCACATGTATATCAATGATATCGCTTAATCAAAATCCACACCCGCTCTGTTATTTTATACCTCTCTTTTTCGATATCCTGTAGTAAAATTGCGTGGAATTAATTAAATCAATTAAAATGAAATAACAACATGAAAAATAAAAAGAAAAAAAAAGAAAGGTCCTGCCCGGGTTCGAACCGGGGTTTCTGGTACTTCAATCATCTCAAAAACCAGAGTGATGACCACTACACTACAGAACCAGTGCATATCAGCCTCAAGGGTTAATAGATACATATCCTATTAATTGCAAGACTACTTTTAGGTTTATCATAAATTGTTTGAAAACGAAGAATATCCATGCCTCCGATACGCAGAGAGGTACGAACAAAATAGTGTATAGTCCATTGTCCGCGAAGGTCACCGCGTGAAGTTACTCTTGAACACTCCGCTTTTGTCATCTTCACTTCATCGAAGGAGACATCACCCAGCGAAGAGCAGGCCATAAAAGGATATGCTTAGGCCTAGCCCTTCCCAAGGTCTTAGCAAGTTCTTGGGCAACCAAGTTTGAAGGTCAGAGGATCTAGTGTCTGTGTTCTCGAAAAACTCTCCATGGCGTTTGCTTTGGCTGTTGCTGCGCCCTGTCTCCGTAAGAAGATGTATAGCAACATGATGTAGTGGCGGCTTGTTTAGATTTGGGATTGAGGCTTGAGAGGGAAACTGGACGGCCTGGTTGGGGAAGAGCTGCTCGGCTAAATGATAGCTGGTTATCTTGATCTTGACCCTGGCACTGGTGGACTTCTTCCATAGCGGCTTGGGTGTATCTTTCAATCTCACTTTGTGGATCGGCTTAGGTAGAGACATTGGTATCATCGACCGCATTGCCGTCGTCCTTGTTGCGATCGACCTCATTGTTGTCGTCATCTGAGTCGAGCACTGGAAGTGCAATATCCCCAATGCTACATGTGTAGGGGCATGTACGGCAAATGGCCTTTATCTCAGTGTCGATTTTAGCGATGGCTAGCATATTGGCGCAGTGAGGGCAGACTGGGAAAGTCAGTGTGTCTTCAAACCAGGTAGTGTTGGGAGGCACGGACAAGACAGCTTCCGAGAGACCTCGTAGCGTGGGGTCATTGTGAAATCTGTGGGATCCTGATGAAATCGATAGTGTTAGTAGAGAGGATCTCGTTTACACCTGCATTTAGCGTGGGCGATCGGCTACGTGCTCGATGGAGAAGCAACCTGCAAATCCGGTATCGGTGATGATTATCTGCTCATGAAGAAAAGAAAGGTGGAAGAGAGTGGAAGAAAGAAAGAAAGATAGAATAAGTTTAAAAATGTTTTACACCACAAGCAAGCATCTTTGGGTTTGCATGGTATGCCTACATTTCCTACTCCTCTTTTTCACGACTAATGAGCCTTCGATCATGTACCAGACAATGTTTCTTCGGGGTACCATCCTATTGCTCTGATCACTCTATATCAAGCAAATCCAAATTAGCCTGTTCTTATTAGGTGGTGCTTTCAAACTATCCTTTAATGATCTTCTTATAAACATATGTAATCACCTGGTATGTATGCTGTAGCTAACAGCTCAGGCTCTCTACGATGCAGATATTTCTCCATTGCTCGTCATTTCTGAGAGATAGAGATGCTAGAGATCTACTATGAGGTAATGGAGAGTTCTTGCTCTGGGGGATCTGTAGATGCGTGGAGAGGGAAGAAATCATCTGTAGCGTTAAGGACTATATGACCTTCCAGACAATTTTATAGAAAAACTGGCTCTGTACGTAGGTAAATGAGTTAGCTTGGGCCACAATCGTTACTGACCCGTGCACCAGCGATATATAAGGCGGTGTCAGTTTTAATAGGTAATCTCCAGATGGGCCTGCGTAGAATATATATAACCCAACCGGCATTAATGATAAGAGCCTATAAAACCAGTGTTGAAAGGAGGCACTGCATTGACCATATAGATTGGATTTTTAGTCATTTTTATCGACGAGGTTCAAGTCATCATTCTACAAGAGGAGCTGTTCATATTCAGGCGTGTATAGACGTAAAACAGGGGCGAATGCTGGAGGATAGGCGCGGTCTAGTTTCACGTTGTGTAGTTAAGTGCAAAAAGTTTGAAGAAGGCCAATTAAGTGAACTAGCTAAGAAGTTAAAAAATAATTTAATTTACTATGTAATAGATGCCAAACGAATCATTTCTAGATCTAAAAAAACATGAAAATAAAATAGGTCTTACCCGGGTTCGAACCGGGGTCGATGGAAGATTTTTGGATATCAAAATCCACAGTCATAACCACTAGACCATAAGACCAACTTTGTGCCGGAAGGGACCTTTTCATGATTTTTCAATAAAATGCTACAGTACAACATTATATTCAAATGAATCAAATGAATCAAATGAATGAGAAATAGAGAAAAACCGGACCGCTCCTGACTGGCCAATCATCAATCTGCCCCTTTCCTCTACGCCCCGTCTTTAAGCGCTATAGGCCCTCGAACCAGCATTTTCGCTCTGCATTATTGGATCTCCACTTTCGATGGAATCTCGGCATTTTTTCGTGAAACAACTACATTCGGTACATTCGGTACATTCGGTAGCTCATCACGTCGCATGTGGCAACGACGTGGCGAGACAACACAACGACCTCACCGCTCGAGGAAAACCGGTTGATCGCTGCACGAGTTTCCATTTCAACTTTGGCTGCATGATTGGGCTCTAATCAGACCAGCCTGATAACTTATCTCTTTGTACAGTACAAGAGTTTCCAATTGATCTGGTTTCATCCTTCGAGTCTCGATCCTCTCAATCCTTCTTTCCTGTTTGCGCCTACCTATACCGTTCCTACCAGGGTTTCTTTTATCCGCCCTTATCCTCATACAGTGAAGCCCACCTTTGCTCACATTGGGCATGACAGTCGGATTTCGATCTGGTCTCTCCATTACAAAAGGCAGTAGCATCACAAAGTGGTCGAGGTCAAGTGATATGGAGGTGGATGGAGGCTGTAAGGAAACCGTGATTGGAAACAAAGCGGTGCAAAATGCGAAATCATCCCATCCCCGGCGCCGCCGATTGCTTTTGTCAACAGATAGTGCTTTCGCCGATACTGTCCTGCCGTCCCTCGTTCAGAACCCATACATCGAGCTCCGACTGATCACAGACGAACCCTCCGCTTTGCTCACCGGCACCAACAAGATCCCACACTACATGGATACGGTCGACAGCCAAACATTTGATAAGAAAACTGGCGCGCGGAAATGGCTCAAGGCGAAGACGGCGGAGCTGTGCGAATGGGCGGACATGCTCTTGGTTGCGCCTATCGATGCCGGAGCTCTGGGGGCGATGTTGGCAGGCTTGACGAATACCTTGACGTTGGCGCTCCTTCGTGGCTGGGTCTCGAAGAAACCTGTGATTCTCATCCCGGGAATGACGGTGTCGGAATGGGACCACCCGCTTAGTACTCGGCAGCTTGATGAAATCAGTCGCTTTTGGCCTTGGATTCGCACTGTCAAGCCTGTGCTCTGGAAGTCAAACGGCCCCGAAGACCTGACAATACTGCCATGGGACGGCCTGGAGGAGTTACACCAGACACTGGAAACAACATTAAAATTACCACCGTGGGAAGCTACTCTGTCGACCAGACCAATCCCCCATAGCGCTACGGTCCCGGCTAAAGCTGCATCGAAACCTCCATCTGGAAATGCCACCAGCTCCACCCCACAGACGCAACATACAGGCAAAGCCGATTTTTTACCACTGGAGATCTGGCTGAATGTCTTTGAGGATCAAGTGCGAGACTGGGAAACAGCGAAAGCCGTGGGCATTCCGACTCATCTCCCTGTCCCCCAAGAATGGCAGAGCCATCTACCCAAGATGTCCACCACGGCCACACTCGAATACACTATCCTGCGAGGATCCTTCGCCGCAATTAAAAAACGCATCGATGCGCTGCCTCGCTGGAAACCGCTCTCCGACCTTGCTTGCCACCTCATTGTTAAATTCTCGCGCACCGACATCCTTTCCTATCTCACCGAAAACCACCTGGACCTCCTTTGGACAACCTCTCGACTCACAAATATTCCCTACCGAGCATCCGCGATATATGGAAACCCGAACGTACTGACATGGTGGCGTGATGCGCCCGCCCTCCCAAACAAAGAATATATGGCCGACGCCGTGGACGGCGCCTCCCGGGCCGGGTTTATCGACGTACTAGATTGGTGGCTTCACTCAGGACTCCCGCTACGATACAGCGAGCGTGCCCTCGAAGCCGCCAGCGCTGAAGGTCGAGTCGCCGTACTCGACTGGTGGAAAACCGCCTCCGGCAATGCCCCACCGTCCAATCCTTTGCCTCTCAAAGTCGGCAAATCCGTCCTGCTCGCAGCGCAGTCGGGCCGCACTGCATCCCTTGCCTGGTGGGACGCATCAGGGATCCCTTACAGCCACGCCGAGAATGTTGCCCGCATCGCGAGCACGCATGGCCATGTCCATGTCCTCGAGTTCTGGTATAGACTTAAAGGCCCGAAGATGATCTTCGATAACCAGGTGCTCGTCGGCCCGACGAAGAACGGGCACGACCATGTTCTCCAATGGTGGAAGAGCTGCGGTATGCGGGTTGAATTCAAGACTTGTGACATTGAGGAAGCGCTTGAGGATGCTGATCCGAGCTCTGGAGCTGAGGGTCGTGTTCGGCGTTGGTGGGAGCGGAATGGGCTGAACCTTGGAGTTGGTACGAGTGAGTGGATGAGATCGAAGGTCCTGTGAGAAAACATTTTGCATCACTGCATGCCCTTGCAGTTTTCGTCTTTCGGTATTTTGGCGTCTTGGGAAGGGATTCATCTTTCCTTTTCTGTTCATGCGGTTGCGTTTTGTTGTTCTTTTACATATCATGACTCCAGATGACGACTCACAATACCCCTTTGAATATTCATGAATGCTATCGTTTTCATGGCGCGTTAACTTCGAGCTTGTTCGGAGGCTCTACAGCAATGTATATTTCTGTGATTTAAAACTGAACCTACTTTTACATATCTTTCGGTGGGAATATACAATGGAATCATTCTCCTATCTCAAGACAATTCTAATCCAATCACTAAAAGAAATACATATTAATTGCGCGGGAAAAACTGCTTCATACTGGCTATATATTTAGCCTTACCCTACAGACCTCGGGACGGCCCTAAGAGTTGCTGAGTCAAGGCCCAGCTCTGTGGCGCCGAGGCTCCACCAGTAAATCGCAACAACCTCCAACCCAACCAATCACTTGCCAACCAATTCCCAAGGTCTGCTGATGCTAGCGCGTTGGGTGCTGCGACGCGCGCTGCGCGGTTCAAACTCAAGAGCAATATCAACTCGCACGCGACAGCCATCGCCAAATCCTTATAACAACATCCTGTCAAATGGCATCAATGGCCGCAGTATTCCGAGAAACAGACAGAGCATCGCTCAAAATGTCCGCCAAAATATTATTCAGTCACGGAGCCTCGTGACAGAGGCTATTCCAAGCATTGCTGTGCCACCTCTCATGTTCATCGGACTCCTACTCGGTCTATGGACCTGGAAATGTTTCTGGATTATCGTCATGCAAAACAAGCTTCTCTATCTCTCCTGGCTGCCTCCATTCACAAGATCAGAGACAGTTTCAGACTACAAGGCTGAATGCAGACCGGTGCAGTGGGAGGAAAAGCAGATTCGCAGCTTGGACGGGACTAAATTGGCCGTTTGTGAGGGCCACATTCCGATTCTTGAAAAGGATAATATGTCCTCGTTGAATAATAGTGCGTCACGGAATAAGGATCAGGCAAAACTGATCCCGAAACGAAAAAAGTCCGTTGTGATTTGTTACTTTCAAGGCAATGGAGGATCAACACCTATGCGGTTGCCTCTTCTCTCTCACGTCTTGCGCGCAATTACGGAAACGCCAAGATCGACTTCACCACCTATGTCTGGCGCCAATGTGTCTCAATATACTATCGCTGCTCTATCATACCGCGGCTACTGGACATCATCTGGTCGCGCCACACAGTCCGGCATTGAGATGGATGCCCAGGCATTCTTGAATTGGGTCTCGGAAACATATGCATCCCCGGAAACCGACCTTGAGATTGTGATTTGGGGACACAGCCTGGGTGCTGCTGTTGCAAGCTCAGCAGTATCTACATATCTTGCCCGCCAACACGAGGGACAAACCTCAAATACAAGCAGTAACAGGCCCCTGGCGCCAATTTCGAGGCTCATTTTGGAGGCGCCAACATCCAGCATTAAAGATATGCTCATCAGCCTCTATCCTCAGAAATGGCTCCCATACAGGTATCTTTGGCCATTCTCTTGGAATACCTGGGATATCAAGGCGAAGATGCAAGAAATGGCTAGATGGAGAGACGAACCTGGGTCCCAAATCACAAAAGAAGCTACGCCATCAAAACCTCGCTCGCTTCCGCCGATCTTTCTTATATCTGGCGACAAAGATGAAGTCGTTCCACCATACGTACCAGACCAGTTAGAGCAACATGCCAAGTCTCTCGGCTTGGAGATCCAGAGGAAAGATGTCCTCGGTGCTATGCATATAGAGGCTCCACTTAAACTGGATGGTAGGAAGGCAATGGTGCAATTCATTCTCAACGGCACATCTGTGCCCAATACCTAACATAATACCCTCACTATAGATACCATGTATATGAATGAAAGTGCACACAGTACTTACTCCCACTTCTCAACATGTACATGTCTAACATCCGCATCCTTCGCCAATGCCTTAAGCTTCCCAAATTCCTCTGAAGTGACAGACTCCCCAAAAGCATGGCGATCCTTGACTTCGTTCCACCCACTGAAAAGAACAAACTCCTCATCTTCACCTTCTTTATCGATACGCCACGCACCGCACGAAGAGAACGGAGCCGTGCAGGCATTCAAATGAGACACGCCAGCTTTGAAAGAAGCGTCGAATTCATCTTTTTTGCTTGGCTCGACAAAGCATCGGGTTATAGCGAGAACGGGTGCATCCAGTGGGATTTTGGATGGCTAGCTCCGTTAGCTTATATTTCTTGGTAGCAGCCCCGAACTACGAAGTTAGTTCTTTGTCAAGATTACAAAACTCACATCAACGTCCAAGTGGAACATCCAGCTAACATCAACATTGTCCTTCAACTTCGCGAGCAGGTTCTGGTTGACTTCGAGTGAAAGCCACTGTCCTTCCCCTGTATGTTTCTCGACAGACTCCCATCCACCTAGTAGATAAAGGGACAGTGGGTCTTCGATCTGGCGGAGGTATGTGACGGGATAACCTGAATATTCACTCTGTTTGTTCTTGGCTTCTAAGAAAGTACTCTTGATAGAAGATGGGGGGTCTTGCACTTTCAGGCGGAGGAGGGCGAGTTCGGTGACCGGCATTGTGTGTTCTCTTTGAATAAATGGCTTGTGTTGGGGATTTGAGATGAAAAGAGTCTGGGTTTTCCTCGATTATTGCGCGTTGCACGTTGCTTTATATGTGTATCTAGTCCATCGGGGTTTACTAGTAAAGGCCGAAATGCGAGCTAGGGTGGGGGCGATTTCGTAGGCAGCTGCTGGCGGCGTCATTGCTGATTCTCGGCACTATTTGACTAATCGGTCATGCAAGTGGACCTAGGTAAGACTTTAAATAGGTTTATCACCGGTGGATGTATTGGGATGCTGGGCTTTAAGGCTGTAAGCTACGGGCTAGCAAAGCCAAAAAAAGGGTTCACATGAATTGCAATGTAATCAATATCCAATCGATTTAAGAATACACATATTCGGGACACCAGTGATCGAAATGAATGTTCACCTTTCAGCAACACGATAGCCAATGGCTTTGGGTATACCGATCAAGCACAAGACCAGACAATGTATGAAAGAAACCAAAACCGTAATACCAAATCCTAAAGGTAAAGACCATCCGAACTTCAGAATTGTAATCACATAGATCAGACCTCTTTCCTGTAGGGACATTAATAACCCGAAGTGCAACAGAGGGAGGGAGGGAGGATGACTTACCAAGAAAGTCCATAT
>PKQL01000268.1:0-36332 GCA_002916455.1 Penicillium sp. CF05
CTTTTTAGATGCCGCCAGTTGGTCCACAGGTGTGATGTTTTGCAGGATGACAGGGGCCGTCCACGTTCCTGACTTCTAGGGGTATGACTTTATTCATACATATGCATAGAAATAAGTAAGAATACAAAGAATCAAGAAATCAAAAGTGACATTCCCATAAAATTCAATGAAGCCCGACGAAATTCACGGATTCCAAAGAGGCCCTGAGCCGGCTGAAAGGAAGAACGTCATATGTTGCGGGCATCTCCACATCTCCAGAGTTCCTAGAAGCACAACATCTAACACTTTCTCCATCTCAATTTGTGGGCATCTTTCCCCAGACTTAATTGTTTATTTATACACACATATTGGTTTCTTGGCCTTGCATGGCCAACGTCCATCCCGCACACTCCTTGACGGCGCATTCCGATCAGGATGCCGCCTCCTAACTCAGTACATTTCATCCTTGCAATCCACCCACAGTCTATAATTCGTGAGCTAATATCCTCCAGCACAGCACGCCACTCTCTTCGGCGACCGCGACACCTGACCCCCCGCGCCGATCATCGATTCCCACACCTGGCCCCGTGGAGACTGACAACGCTCACGATGACAACGTGAACTTTCTGCGATCGCGACCAGCTCTCTTCAACCCGCTACTACCCTCCTTGAGCCGACAACGTCGCCGCCGTTACCCGACTAATCCACCGCAAAACGAAGACCGCATGGAGGTTGATGATCCCGCCAACCCGCGCACATCCGTTGAACTCAACCGTCGCATTCCGCTTGTGCGTCACCAAGAGAGATCAACCAACATGCCGAACTACGAAGGCCGAGTGCCCAACTCACGATCGTTGTATGGATGGGCACCCGGATCCGATGATGAGGATAGTGCTGCGCGCGAAGAGTCAGAAGATGATCAAATAGAGCCCTTCCTCCATTCCACCTCAAGTCATGATACACCCCCCGCACGGCCTCCGCACAATGAGGTCCCTGGCCCCGCCCAACTGATACCCCATGAGTATGCGACGCTGCCGGGCAGCAGTCAGGCTCGGCCATCGATCTCCGCAGTGGCGGCATTATTACAATCTGCAAGGCGTCAGCCTCGGCTTTCAAGAAGTCGCACACTGGAGAACTACATCATCGATCGCTATTCAGATGCCACTCCAGACGAGGACGCTGAAAATACAATCGGGATCGCATCTCGGGGATACCGCTATCGTCCTACGGCGCGCGGGGGTTCACATCATACTAACCTCACCCACAATGACCTACGCGCTCGGGCTGCCGCTCATCGCCAGCTACACTCAGACACATGTCTGAGCAACGTGCTGGGGGAAACCATCCACTATCTTGATCGCATTCGGTATTCAGACTCCCTTGAAGACAGTATGCTCGTCTTGGCAGACAGCCGACTATCCTTCTCGATGGATACAAAGTCTTGGAGAGATACGGACTTCATCCTATACACTCCGAACATTGCACCACCCCCGGCATGCTCATGGCTTCGATCTGGAATGGCTTTTTCGGGCTGTCAACGAGCTGCGAGTGCCGGGTGTTCAGTGTTGTCCCAACGCATTCCCAGTCCGAACGCCCCAAGTGAACCTGTCATTGTAAATGGAAGTGATAGCACCCGAATCAGCGTTTCTACCACAAGTGGCCGCCGATATTTGGCTAACAACCGCGACGAAAACTGGCCTGTCAAGGTCACCATACACCAAATCAACCATGATGACATGACTTTATCTGGCACGATGGAGGCCTACAACATCCCCGATAAGACCTCACCCACCCATGATGCACACATCGTAACTTTCTTGGAGGGTGAGATTATCGATTTCAACAATCACACGCTGGAGACAAAGAACTTCAAAGCAGATGCAGACATCGATAGCACATACTGGCGTGAATTGCAACCGTTCAAGGATCTGACAGATGCTGAGATGGCCCGGAACCTTGTGAGTCGGAAGTGGATTACCGAGGAATTGTCCAAGGGATGGATCTTGATGAGATGGAAGGGTAAGTAGCGGGTGTTTATGTATCCTTCCACTGTTTGCTAACATGCCGCAGAACGATGCTTCATCACACCAACCGATGCTCGTCAAGGTCTTACAATATCTGGATTCTACTACATCTCCCTTCGCCGTGAGGACGGGCACATCGAAGGCCTGTACTATGACCCAGGAAGCTCGCCTTACCAGCAGCTCTCTCTGAACCCAGAAGTATCGAAAATGGTTCGCCCTTCCTACGCTTTCCGCTGAAAGGAAGCATCCTTTGCAGCTCCTTTTTTTGTTATCTTTGTTTCCGCCCGGAATAATCTTCTGGTCCTTACTATCTGAACCTTCGGTGTCTCTGATTTGGCGTTTGGGAAAACTTCAGATGGTATCTGACACGGCCCTTTGCATAGCTCGGCGGTGTTCTTGTTCGGTTTGTTCTTTTCCTTTGCATTTCTTTGCATTTTTTCCCACTTATGGAATGGACCTGTAGCCATCAGACTGCTGCAATGGTGCTGCCTTTTCCCCGAGACCATGACTGTGTCTTTTATGTTTTTGTATCTATGGACAAATATGTTTTCCTTTTTGGTGGTCATTGAACTTCGGAAATGAGGAAATTCCACCTATCTCAAGGTCCCTCTGTACTGCGTCGATATGTCAGAAACTAACCCGATCTCATCGAGATCGCGCAGAAGTGTTCGGCCATGTCCAATCCAAGATAGAGCAAACTCGACCAATCATCTCCCGGTCTCCATGAATCTGCTGAAAAAGCAAATTGACACCACCGTGAGAAAAATCCAGGGGTTCCCTGTTTCTCTCAGCTACCCTGGCAAGGTTATTCACTGCATGGCGAATGAACCTCTTGCCCACAAGCGCTGTGATCATGGCTAGGAGTAATTTGTAGATCACCAGCACCTAACATATATCCATTGATACTATGAAGGCTGTTGGGCTTTCCAGTCTTAGAAGCCAACCTTGGAAACTGCTGCAATGTTGCTCATTGTTCTAACTGTGGCTTCTAGATGAAAAACTATTATACTACCCTTGTCCATTGCATGCATTTGGCTCGTGGCAGCTACAGATAAGGTACGTACCCCGCGGAAAGAATTAGGAAGCCAGCCTTGGAAATACACCAAAGAAAGTGTATTGCAAGGATGGAGTTAAATTAAACAGCTGCCAGTTGATGAATGCAGTTTTGGAACTCGCGACTCAATAATATGCAATGATATGCACGTAGATCCTTGACGAGTCACACAGGCTACATATAACAAGTCTTGCATTCCAACCGAATATTGGCAATTTCAATGCCAGACTCACTCAGCCGCATTTTTCTATTGGGCAGGGATGTGATGGATCCATTACACGAACTCCCCGGTCTTCCTGCATGCCTAGTAGTACAGGTGTGGTCAGTAAGATGTGCTGATATACTTGATCTTCTCTGATCCCACCTTCGAATTACCATCTCACTGTCCTCTTCCAAAGCTGCCAAGACTGCGAATCCCGACATGTCTGGCAGCGACTCATTGAGCGAGACGTCGCGTTTGCTCGATGAGCATGTTCTCGAAAATGCTGAAGATCAAGAGGAAGGGCAGGTCAACAGAATCTTTCTAGCGGTCACAATGATAGGTGAGACAGTGATAGTATCAATTGGCGAAGACGTATAACTAAAATGTTCCATGAAGGTACTTACCTCGCGATGGCCGATGGTTCATTTGTGACCGCAACAAACGAGGTGATCGGGAAAGTCTTCCAAAGATGGGATTTAGAACCTTGGCTTATATCATGCTACAATTTTGGGTACTCTGTAGCGCTTCCAGTGGTAAGTTTTGAAGTCTCCTGTTAGAATATTCTTGATCGATATGTCTTAGTATGCTCATCTATGCGCAGCATATGGACATAAGCCCGTTCTCATCACTGCTTTCGTGTCTCGTCACGTATGTTTTTTGACAGCGAACAACCTATCATTCAAATTTCTAAAATCTACTACAGGGGAATATTATTGTCAATGCCAATGTTGATGGCAGCGAGATTCTTGACAGGGATCGGTGGCTCTGGGCTGGTCGATGTCATTTCAATTTTGCTCAATGGTCAGTGTCATTTCCAGTCCTCCATATTTCCCAAGGGTGATGCTGATAAACTCGCAGATCTCGTTTCTCCATCCAAAGTTGCGGTGCTACGAAACTACCTTTCAGTTGCCTCTACATTGGGCATAAGCTCTGGTGGTCCAATCGGGGGACTACTAACTCAGACTGTTGGCTGGCGATGGTAGCGTCTATCCCTGAGAATCATATATTTATAAACTAATGAGTAAACAGATCATTTATAGGACAGTTCTATCTTATTGTTGTCTGCCTGGTCGTTGCATTATGGCGCTTTCCAGGAGCTTCCACGAGTGTACCACGGCAATATTCAGGGATAATGTCTTATTTGAAGCCCCTCCGCGGCCTGGATTTTGTCAGTCTCTCTTTTCTAGAAATTTCGATCGGGACCTTGATGGTGTTGCTACAGACTGTTCAACAATACGGTCTGACAGCCCATCCCAGAACGATTACCTTTGGAGTCACTTTCGTTACTTCAGCCACCATTTTCGTGGTTAATGAGCATTACCTTTCCAGGCATCCGATTATTTCGACTTCTGCTCTCAAAGAAGATGGATCCTGGGCTATATGCCTGGGTCAGACTATCTTACCTTTGTTCTGTTTTCTGTAAGTACCGGATCGGAGATATTCGCATGGTCTCTGCTAATAAATCAGCTCACTTCGAACCTTTCAATGTTTTATGTTCGATTACGCGGAGCCAAAGTCGGCTTATCCGGCCTGGTAATTTCACCATTTGCTCTAGGCATTGCTTTCGGTTCAATTATTTATGGTCGGCTAATTCGCCGGTAAGTTTCGTATGGCCTGAAATATAGGGTGCAGACGCAGTCTAATCATTGAAACAGGACTATGAGATACAAGAAACTGTCTATTATTGGATTGGGAACAATAGTTGCCTCGTCGCTCGCCCTTATCTGGCGCTCGAGCGCTAGCTATCTTAGCCTGATCCCAGGGTTTCTTGCAGGAACCGGAATGAAGGGTCTATTTACAATCCAATTTATAGCTTTGTCGGCACGGAGTCGAGGAGGACATGCTGGAACAACGATTACTGCCTATTACCTTGCTCAGCAGCTTGAGTCAATTATTGGTGTGACAACCTCGGCAACAATAGTGCGGACTCTATTTGCCAACGACCTTCGGTGGACCTTGCATGGGGTATCTCAAATCGATGAGGTAAGTTTCAGGTCCCCAGTGGAAGACATGGTATTCTGACACTTTGTTACAGCTTATCCAAAGAATCCTCAACAACAATCGCTTCGCAGAGGCTTTACCGGAAACAATTCAATCTCATGTTCGGCAAAGCTTCCGATGCAGCTTTCGAGCCATACCAGGTACGTATGGCTACCGCAGCTCTATTGCCGAAACTAACGGTGGAATCTAGTTCTTTGCCTGTGCATGATTTTAGCGGAAGTACCGATTATCGTAATCCCCCGACAATATTCGATATCATGAGCACATTGGGAGATACTAGTAACGACTAACCCTTAAACGTTATAGATTCGCCTATCTCGAAATATTCCGGGGAAAAATGCGAGTATATCTGACTAGTAAGGAATGTTCTTGATGTACCAGCCTAATTCAGCATTTCAAACGTAATAGGAATGAGATTAGAATTGATTAAATCGGAAAACGGAAGATATCGAAGCCATCCCCCGCAAATATCTATATGCACTGGGTGTATGCAATGGTTTGAATTATGCTTCTCTTACCCGCATGTACTTGCCCGATTGCGGAAAGTCCGAGGAGTCGCTTACATTCAGCCCATTGTAGATCTTCTCTCACCGGGTTCTTATCTACGTGCAGGTTCAGCCAGCCCTCTCCAGGGCTGTGGGTCGGGATTATTTATTGTGATCGATCCCCTTTCTGATCTCTAGAGCTTCACCATGCATTTGCACCACCTTTCACTTTTGGCCGCGATAGCAGGCACTATCCTGCCTGTTATTGGTGCGCCTCACCAAGCTCGAACCGAGGGAACCTGCAAGAAGACTAAAGTTGCGATCTTGTAAGCACTGGACTCTATTTTAATTGACATGGAAGCTCACCCAAGTATAGGGGAGGTGGTGTGGCTGGTATTACTGCTGCTGTGGGTTTCCCATCTTCTCTATCTGAATGTTATTGACAAAATTCATAGCGAGCCCTAACGAATGCTTCCGTGCACGATTTCGTGATTCTCGAGTACCGCGATACTATCGGCGGCCGGGCTTGGCACAAGCCTTTTGGCAAAGATAAAGATGGGAAGCCCTATAATATTGAGATGGGTGCCAACTGGGTATGACTTAGGCGCATGAAAGGATGCAAAGGATTCTGCTCACAAGTTAAACAGGTACAAGGTATTGGAAGTGAAGGAGGCCCACAGAACCCTATCTGGCTCTTGGTATGTCTCAAAATGTCTCAAAATGCCTTCCATCAAACTCAAACTGACCTCGGACAGGCTCAAAAATACGGACTGAAGACCGAATTCTCAAATTACGACAATGTATCTACCTACAACAAGGATGGTTATTCCGACTATAGCCATCTAATCGGCGCCTATGACGAGGCCTATGCGATTGCCAACGCAAAGGCAGGTGAGATTCTTACTCAGAATCTGCAGGATCAAAATGCCAAGTCAGGTCTCGCTTTGGCGGGTTGGACCCCCCAGGCACATGACATGGAAGCACAGGCTGTTGACTGGTGGTCATGGGGTAAGCTGCTTGACTTGTAAATGCACTTAGCGCGATCAACTAACATCCTTGACTAGACTTCGAAGCTGCTTACTCCCCAATAGAGAGCTCGTTTGTCTTCGGCTGTGCGGGCGATAACTTGACTTTCAATTATTTCAGCGACCACGATAACTTGGTTATTGACCAGCGTGGATTGAATTTCATTATTAGAAAGCTTGCGTCGACTTTCCTCCATGATAATGACCCACGCCTTCACTTGAACACGGAGGTCACGAACATCACGTATTCGGACCATGGTGTTAGAGTTCACAACAAAGATGGCAGCTGTGTAGAGGCAGACTATGCTATTACCACATTCTCGCTGGGAGTTCTACAACGTGGCGCTGTCAACTTCTCTCCAGAACTCCCAGGTTGGAAGCTGGAAGCTATTCAGAAGTTCAACATGGGAACATACACCAAGATCTTCTTCCAGTTCAACGAAACCTTCTGGCCCTCGGAAACACAATACCACCTCTATGCCGATCCTGTAACCCGTGGCTGGTACCCGATCTGGCAGTCACTATCTACTCCCGGATTCCTCCCGGATTCCAACATCATCTTCGTAACCGTGACCAACGAGTTCGCCTATCGAGTCGAGCGCCAAACTGACGAGCAGACCAAGAAGGAAGCAATGGAAGTTCTCCGCAAGATGTTCCCGGACAAGGATATCCCTGAGCCAACTGCATTCACGTACCCGCGCTGGACCTCAGAGCCCTGGGCCTACGGCAGCTACTCCAACTGGCCCCCTGCCACATCTCTGGAGATGCATCAGAACCTTCGTGCCAATGCTGGCCGGCTCTGGTTTGCTGGTGAAGCTACGAGTCCGACCTTCTTTGGGTTCCTTCACGGTGCGTACTTTGAAGGCCTGGATGCGGGCCGACAAATCGCGGCTATCATGCAGCACCGGTGCGTCAACGCGGACTCTGCCAAGTTGAGAGAGTGCGGACCTCGCAAACACTATGAGATCCTGCATGGCACCTCGCCGTATTCCGATTATACTATGCTCAATGGATGGGCTGTGGACAGTTCGATTGATAATAACCCCGAATAAGCGGAGACAGAGAAACAGGGAGTCTATATATAGGTTTGCAAGCTTTAAAGTCAAGTGATTGAGTCTATTCAATATCATAATTTGTAGTCTCCATATTCAGATATGAACAGAACTCAAGCAATATTCAAGGGAGCCGTTTGTTTGTACTCTTATTCCACACTTATAACGCTGACAATGCATCATACTGATCCTGCGTCACTGGCAGAATCGACAAGTGCCGCATGAAAGCCAAGTCGTGGGTGTCATTCACGGTAAATGTACCGGAAGCCTGATCGGTCGACTGCCATGCGTGGTTCCCGGTAACACTGCCCACCTTGTCACAGAGAAGGTATGCCAGACCATTTTCCACGTTATCCCAGAATGCATATGGCGCCTCATAGCCAGAGCTATTCTCAATCGTTCCTTTGGCCGTAGTCCAATCACCAAAAAGTCCGTTGGTACTGGTCTGTTCCACTGGACCCCCTCCCGTGACATAGAATCGGGTGAGCGTGTCCTCGTCTTCGAGGAAAGCCATATCAATCACAGTGGTGTCACCGAGTGACACATATGTCTCTGGTGGGGTAAAGGTCTCGAAGTCGCTAGTGTAGGAATACCGCATACTGGTGTTTAGGGTAGGCTCGCCGGTGTGGTCGGTGTCATCCGCAGAATACTGATCTTGTTAGCGCGTTGATGCCAGTGGAGACGTTCAAACTTACCAATTGCGAAGCCCAGTGAACAAAGTATTGTTCTTTTGAGGAATCCCAGTACGCATCGGGAGCCCAGGCCATCCCGGCCGTTTCATCCTCAACTGTCACCAGCCGTTCATTTGTCCAAGTGACCAAGTCGGTACTCTCCCAAACAAATAGACTACGAGATCCGGTGCGAGTGCTATCCTCCCAATTTGTCTAAGTTTGATTAATAACCCTGTACGCGAATTCTCACAAGAGGAAGGACTGGGACATACCGCATCAATATTCAAATCAGTGCCCAAAATATAGAACTTTCCTGCATTTTTACCTTGTCCGGTAATGATTGATGTGTCCCTGACGGCCTTTGTCCCAAGCGTAGGTGACACAATCGGTTTGCCTCCATTGATAGCTTTGAAGCCTAGAGCGTCATCATTGCTGCTGAGGGCAAAATAAACGCTATTGTCTTCGGTTGTCCAGTAGACAGCCAAGTAGCCGACTTTACTCGAGTCTGCCTTTTTCTGTAGGGTTGATCCCGTTGGGATAGCAAGGGCAGGTAGAATGGCTAGGAAGGCGGCGGTGAGATAGGTGAAACCTTTCATTTTGGTCGATGAAATTGTTGAAGAAATTGGATCTTGGGTTCTTCCTGGATATGAAAGTAGAATACTCCTGCAAGTTAGTCCATTTTATACATTCAACAATCCGCTGTTGTATGACAATTAGTTTCGGTTAATTGTGGTAAGCTCAAGGAAACTTTGACCTCAAGACCACCGGTAAATATCCAAAATAGTCAGTCTTGGAAGCTGTATGTTGTATAGAGCTGTCGATCCGGAGGATTTTTTGCGGGGTTGATCCCCACATTCTCCGAGTTTTACCACCGTTGACAGTGTAGAAAGCCATGGTTCGCTGCCGATCCTACCCCGAGTTTATACCCAATTTGGTATGGCTCGCTCCTGGCATGGAATGCCTCCTAGGTAGGTAAGATCGACGTTGCAGTGACGAACCCATCGTTCTTTCCATGTGGCCAACCCTGGCCGCAGTGACCTTCACTAGGTGAGACAGTTCCAGACAGGATCGGGTTGTGATTTACATACCTGCCCAGGTGCGTCATGAAAGTCGCTCTTTTGCATCAGAAATACGTCCTGGGGCAGAAACGACAGTGGTTCAGTTGGCCTCCGAGACATCTTCGCATACACACTTTGACCAGCCAACCCAAAGGATTTTCAATTCGGTTCGTGCGGAGTGGTACTTGCAGTTACCCTAGGTCCCTGACAATGGCCATACCCGTTGCTATTGATCAGCTACGCGTGAATTGCATTGTCAACCTCTTGAAAGTCACATAGAGTGTCAACCCAGGCAGGTTGTTATTGACCTTAGCAATCAACTCCGTTCACCTAAATATAGCGAGGGGCGTGATTGTTAATCCCTCGGCGTCATGCACTGTTAATTACTCCGGACGCCGATGTTGTGCCATGCTAGAGTGGAGGAATTTGGTTTGAGCTGAACAATATGACGGGTGGACTTGTTAATGCTTTCTGGATACAATAATTGCTAACACGAACTGACTCCGCGACAGTAAATGAGACGGCTGGCGATGTGATCTCGACGTTTTCTACTATTCTCCGTAGTAGCCAGGTTCACTCCATATGTCGATTCCTGTCTTCCCCGCTCTGAATTTCATCCCCGCAGAAGGGTTTTCGGAGGTTGCCTCCGTGAATTGCACCGGATCCCGATGCGTGGTCAATCTAGAGTGCGCCATATCGTAATTTCAACACCTTCACGATACATCGTGGTCGTTGAACCCTTACCATGTGTGTTGTTCAATATTCTGCTGCGGCTGGCTTTAAGGTCAACCTGATTGCGTCTGGCTAATTACATGACCTCTTACTCCATACAAACACTGGCCGTAGCCCCGAACGTCCACTATTTTAGTAGGCGAGGCCGCTTGTGTACTTGGTTTGACCCCGCAAGAGCACGGATGAGTATCCGAGGGTCGGAAACGTCCAAATGGAGATTGCGGATATAAATCGCAAGATTATGTTCATTGGGTTGGTATTTGGACTTCCGGCTCCGTTGGCGCTCATCTACTTTGGGGCTGCACTCAGAGCTAAAGCTCGACGGAGCTTTTAAGATGGGTGCAGGCCTTTTAGGTGTTTGGATATGTGAATGACCATTTCAACTCTTTATATACACGCTCTATACAACATATGCTCGTGGGCTTGGCTGCAGCTATAACCCACTCAAACAACCAACAAGGCCATTTCCTTCATTCTAGCCTGTGACTTTATGGGAATACTTTGCTTTTCCCCCGTAGCCAGGGTCCATAAGCCCTGAATATGATCGGAATGGGGATCATTATTGCGGCCAAACAGCCAAGCAACGTGCCAGCCCATTGGATTCCCATATTTTGAAACATCTGCCTCGAGAATAACGGGAACCCTGCGGCTACTGCTGATCGAAGAATGATATTGGCAGCAACAGCTGAAGCAGCGCTGAGACCCCGGGTACGTCAGCAGGGTGATTTTATTTCTTCGAGTAGATAGGTCGATAACTTACATCGGCAAATATGCATCGACGATATAGTTGAAGCATGGAAGAAAGATGCACAGCACCCCAAATCCGATGAATATCCCGGCGGCGGCAGGTACAGCCCAGTGAATCTGAGAGGTGAACCCAGTCCAGCCAAACCTGTGGACTTTCAGTCAGTTGATATTGTACATCATTCTAATACAAAAGGATTTTACTCACCAAAAGAGACCTATTGTAAAAACAGGCGCTCCTAGTAGTGTTGGAGCGAGGCGCCACTCGGGTACTGGGGTGCCTTTATTCTCTGCCAGTTTTCTTGCATAGGCCAACTGCCCGAAAAGAATAAAGGCACACGCGAGCACTACTCCGATAATGAGGCCAATGAACATTAGACCAGCAAAGGCAGGAGTCATTCCGTATGTATGCTCGAAGACGAAGGGATATGCCTCAAGAAGGGCATAGACAAGGCCGTAGATGAAGGACATGTAAACCGACACCACGAGGATAATAGGTTCCGTGAAGAGCAACTTCAGCGGACGTGTGAAGTATTTCTCCACGAGATCGGGGATGCTGACCTCGATGTCCTCGTGTCTGGCACGGATATTACAATCCTGTGACATTTTGCGGATAGTAACAGCCTTCGCCACGAGAATGCATGGCGAATATGTCTCATCCAAGAAGGGAATACTCACCAGCCCATTTGCCAGGCTGAAAATTGCCGGGATGTAAAGAGTCCACCGCCAGCCAAGATAACTCGACGCAATGAAGCCACCCACAAAAGGAGCCATGAACGGACCCACGAAGACAGTCAGCGCATATAGCGAAATTGCAGCACCGCGAGTGGTGTTGCTGTATAGGTCGGCCAGTACACCGGGAACAACAGTCAGTTGGCTTGCGCCAAACATGCCAGCGAAGAAACGGCATATGACCAAGGTCTGGATATTTCTGGCCACTGCTGATGCAATGGTGAAGATTCCACCGCCTAACATTCCAATTGTCAGAGGCCACTTCCTTCCTCGTAGTTCTGACGCTGGTGCCCAGATTACGGGCCCTGATGCAAAGCCAAGGACATAGAGGGTTGTGCCCAGTGTTCCGACCACTGTTCCGACCCCAAACTCTTGACTTGCTTTGTCAATTCCCGGTGCGAATATGGCGCTTGTTAGCGAGACGATCAGGGTCCCTGAGCACACTAAGATAGAGTCGAAAAGCCTGCGTGAAAATTGCGGTCAGTTTGCGTCCAGGACAACCAGATCATTGGCTAATTTAGACTTGTCGCTTACTTTTTAGATAGTCTCCAATTCTGAGGATGTTCGGGGTCATCAGCTCCTTTGAAATCAACGTAGCTTGCTGGGTTGGAAAGAGGTGCCGAAAGAGCGCTGTTCGCCCCAATCGACTTATCGTGCATTTTGAACTTGATAGAGTAGCAAGAAGCACGCACGTTTTGTTAATGAGATTGGCCGTTTCCATGTCCTTTTTACAAACAGTTTTCCGAAACTTGTGCGGACTTGCAATGTATAGAAGCGGGTATTGCGGAACGGAGGATTTTACCAGCCAGACACACAAACACGCCCGCAATTTCCGCACGGCTGTAACAGGGATGATCTACCGGCCCGGGGGCTTGGGAAAGCTGAAAACGAAGCTAAAATAATGTAAGACAATATCATACAATTAGATAGTACATCTCAAAAGCAGAAGCGCCTCTAGGGTTCCCTCATCCAGATCCACCCAAGAAATTTGAAGTATCAATCATATCCGCATTCAGAAATTGATCAAGGTCATCCCTTTGCAGACCAGGTAGATCAGCGACCAAAGCTCCTAGCCATGAGTACTCTTCTGCACTTGGAAATTCTTGCGTGGATGGCCCAGCTGGACTTTCTTGCTCCTCCATGTTCATGATGTTGTTGAAAATCGCAAGGTCATCTTTCCTCCGCTGTTGATGAAGCATAACTAACAAGAGAGCCGCACTCCAGGCTTCTTTCATGGTGTTTGTATCATAAATGGATGCGACGAACTGCAATGTCTGCATTGCTTCGGGCAGCATCGCTAGCGATTGCCGTGTGTCCATCACAAGCAAGACACATATGATGTGGAAAGGTACGTTTGCCATGTGTTGCCAGGGATTGCAGGTGCTGGCCATAGTGCGTGAGCAACCAAGTCCCTTTTTCAGCAACGCTAAGGCTTTTTCTGCAAGGCTAGGGGAGATTTCAAGTTTTTCGGTGTGGATTCTGCGCAAAATGCAAAGAACAAGATTGCATTGCGCCATGGCTGAGGGAGGCTCATCGTGAACTCTTTCCAGGATCTGCGAAAGCGTTTCTTCTAGGTTGATCTCATCTTCCTTTGGCTTTCCCGGGTCTAAGCTCGCCGATAATGGGATGAGTTCCAGCAGCTCATGTGTGAAATCACCCTCGATAGTTAATGGAAGCAATGGCAAATCATTCTTCTGAAAAGACACTCTTGATAGACCAATATCATAAGATGTCCACATATTAAGATGTAGTGCCACGCCGAAGAGTCGTCTTTGGATGTTTGGATCAAACTCTGTGTCAATACTGCGCGGAAAAACTGAATCAGTGGACTCTAGATGGAATCCCGCAGCTTCCACCAGATGCATCAACTTCGAGCTCGCGATCCATGTTGAGTGAGGCAGGTCTGTCATTCGCATGTATATGACCCGTAATGTCCATCCAGTGAGAAGTTCCACGGGAGGAGCACCACTCAATATGTGCGAGTCGAGAATGGAAAGTGCCGATCCGATGAGATGTAATTCGGTGATAGTCATGTGTCGTTCAGAAAACAAACAACCTAATGCAGTAACGCCACCGAGAACACTGTCATATAGACCACTAACCATGGCAGGCTGCCACCTAGCCTCCAGTCGCTCAAAAAATTGAGCAGAATCAATAAAGCCATAGCATGGACCAATCTTGGCGAAATAGATCTGAGCGAGGGCCCTCATGTGTTCCAAGGATGTAATATCTGTGATTGAAAGTACAGGGTAAACAGACTGAGAGTCGGATGACAGTTGCCGCTTTCCAATATTCCAACCAAACAGGCTGAGTTTTGGCGCTTTCGCAGGATCGATATTCAGGCCCATCCTCCGAACAAATGCAGCACCGGAGTTTGCCCACAATCGACGATCCAGACCATGTGTATCCACCGAATTAATTTGATTTGGAGACCTCGGCGTTGGGGTAATTCCCCTTGGAGGCTGTTGGGCATGATGCCTCTGTTGTGACTGACGCTCGTAGTGGCAGTCATAGCCCCATTGAGTGCAAGTGCTGCAAGGCTCGACGCCATCGCATTTTCTTTTACGTGCCCGGCATGGCTCACATGCAACACGGGAACGCTTTCGCTTGAATTCGGATTGTGGCATATCTCCGAACAATATGCAGGGCGAGATCCCGCAATTTCCGACTGGGAATGAGGGATAGGCGGGGTATTGCGGAGGAAGAGATGAGT
Organism: Penicillium sp. CF05; assembly: GCA_002916455.1. NCBI lineage: Eukaryota > Fungi > Ascomycota > Eurotiomycetes > Eurotiales > Aspergillaceae > Penicillium > Penicillium sp. CF05. Next base: position 14,473 of record PKQL01000268.1, read on the forward strand.
GGGGAAATCAACCCGTGGGTATTGCGGCTGCAGGAGGCAGTTCACCTGACACCCCTCTTAAATCACATGACATCTTCCTATCTTATCTACACCGGTCACGGCCTACATAATCCCATTTTACCACCTGGGCATCTCGTTATACGATTATGTACCGGATCGTATAGTCACGTTATAGTATATTACTTCAGCGTTAAAAGTACCTAGGTACAGGGTATGGATATTTTATTAGACTAAGTTCGCCCTCTTTACTAAATGAACCTCTGTGCTTATTATAAGCTAAGCACGCTGGGAAGACGATTACTTACGTTGTAGTGGGAAACGCGGGTATTGCGGAGCTACCTATGTGACGTCGAAGAGAATGCCTCGGTAACTCTGCTTCACTCAAAACAAGTTTCCTCCCACACGCATAGTCGCATAGACAAATAATCTTATTGCAACATTATCCAAATATTTGCCAACCTTCTCGAGCACCGGCCATGGCAGCAAGCTTGCTCTCGCGATACCCATGGGTATCTGGTCCATTTGTGGTCAGCGCTCCCATGAAAGTAATGTCTGGTCCAGCACTGGCAGTAGCCGTCTCTCGCGCCGGTGGACTAGGGTTCATTGGCCCCGGTGCCAAAACACAGGACACGAGCGATGATCTTGAAAAAGCATCTTCGCTCATACGACAAGAGGCCAGCATAATACCATCTCTCGGCTCGACATTGCCTGTCGGCATAGGATACCAGCTCTGGGCTGACGATATCACTGTCGCTGTCGCGGCAATTCAGAAGTATAAACCATGTGCAGCCTGGCTATATGCCCCGCGTCAGGGACCTAAGGAATATGACGATTGGTCTAGCAAGATCCGTCAAGCATCCCCTGACACCCAGATCTGGATTCAGATTGGCACTCTGAAGGAGGCAAAGGAGCTTCTTCAGAACCGTGAGCGACCAGATATTGTTGTCGTTCAAGGAGCTGAATCCGGTGGCCACGGTCGGGCGAAAGATGGAATGGGGCTTATGGCACTGTTTCCCGAAGTTGCAGACGTCATGGCAGACAGCAAAATTCCGTTGTTCGCGGCTGGAGGAATCGCAGATGGGCGTGGCATTGCAGCGGCGATGTGTCTTGGAGCTTCGGGTGTGGTTCTGGGAACTCGATTCCTGGCTGCTAATGAAGCACGCATTAGCCGGGGTTACCAGGACGAGGTTGTACGTGCAGTCGATGGTGCAGCCTCAACCACGCGTACTCTACTGTATAACCAGCTCAGGGGCACTTTTGGGTGGCCAGAGGAATATAGCCCCCGGACTATTTTGAACAAATCATTTGTTGAGCAACAGGAAGGAAAGCCTTTTGATGAACTCAAAAGGCTTCATGACGAAGCTGTTAAGACGGGTGATAAGGGCTGGGGGCCTGAGGGGAGACTCGCGACATACGCAGGAGCCTCTGTGGGACTGATACATGGGGTGAAAGGTGCAGAAGATATTGTCAATGAGATTCGAGGGGATGCATTGGGAATAATTCAGCGGCTGTGTCCCCAAAAGGACTAGGAACAATTTTGAACTTACATAGGACTGAGCTGACTTGACAAATATGGTTAGTCTGTAAACCTGATCAAATGTGTAGGCTAAGTTCTCTATGAACATCCGTGGAGTAATGTCTTTGGATGTGTCGAGATAGAGAGGATTATGAGAGGTCCAACTTCAGAGCAGAGAGAAAATTTCCCATTATCACTAAACCTCGATTATTATCCTCAGCTAGAATCCGGTCAGTATCTGAATCTAGATATCATTTCCTTCAAGCCCGACATCCTCCACAAAGACTATCACTGGCATAAATTGGCCCTGCAAACTCCAGAGCAACATTGACTGCCCGACACACAATTCATGTTATTCAGTGCACAAGTACCGTCCCACTCACAGTACGTGTTAGTCTCATGTTGAAGACTGCACGACATATGCTCTTTACAAGGCTTTTCAGCCGAGCACTGTAAGCCGCGAACATCCTCATCTTTCATGCAGACCATCTCGACACTAGAAGTCCCAGACGAATTGCGAACACGGTTAGGACGACACCGCAGGCCAGAAGGACACTCAGAGCCCTGCTGGCAACGCAGATTCTCTGCGGCAGCCATACACATTCCACTCTGACAGTAACCCGCAACACACTGGCCGTCTTCCCTGCAAAGGGCACCAGCTACAGAGGTTCTCTGGTAGGTCATGGAGCTTGAAGAGCAGTACATGCCATAGTCCGGGTGTGTTGACTGGCAGTTCAGCTCACTTGAACAGCTGTCATTGGGACAGTTGCTTGGACTCTTGGTAGAGACATGATCACTTGAGAAGATATGTCCCTGTCTGTCAGCAGGAGAATGGACCGTGACACATTTGATGCTTCTAACGTGTCTGCCTACACCATCGCCAACAGCTCGTCTGAGCAACTTCGCATGGGGTCGGGTAAATGTGAACAGCTCGTTGTTGCAAGAGTTGTCGCTAGATGATTTAGCACTAGACACTTGTAGTCGGAGGTTATTTACTTACGAGTACATTGAGCACATCACGTCTTGCTCGACCTCGGACGGACATGGGACATAGATTGATCCAACATTCATGCGGCTGATACTTTGGTCAACAAAACTTCATAGGTATGCGAAGAATATTCAACTTACTAGTCGGACATGCTGTCAAAATTCATGCAATTTCCATCAGACGCAATGGGTATTCCTTTTCTACCAGCGTTCACTGCGAAGTCGTTTTCTTTGAAAATCATGGCCTAGATAATGAGTAAACGGGTTGATCAGGTGTGAACACGCTCCATGGCCGTACCTGATTAGGGATCAACATGATCGGGCTGGCAGCCAGTGCCAAAGGCACAAGTGCAAGGATATTGACAAAACTAGACATTTTTTTTGGTTGATTGCGATGGGTTGGAATAGTCAATGGTGAGTAGTGGATTAACTGCCGGATGAGAAGCAAGCTTTATACTCCAATTTGCTATCCGAGCGTGCTACTTTGTCTCCATACCTTATCTTGTGTTTTCTCCTTTGCTTTTGGATTGCGTTACATTATTTGGGACCATGTCAAGTGTGCATGTCGTCTGATCTGGATATCTCGATTTGCCATTGAGCCGGCATCACCGGGAAAGATTGATAAACCTAACGGTCAACTCACTTAAACTTCACGCTGTGTAATTTCAAACTAGGGGTGGTTCCAGGCTAGATTGTTGAAAAGGATCAAATCCTCAAGTCTTTGAAATGTGCAACCTTATCCCATGCCCGGATGCTCGGCTAAATCTCGATGTCAGTTCCGCATTTCCAACGTTGATTGATGTCTCAGTCCCAGAGTTGTACACATGTTTATAGGGATCACAAGGACTAACTGTTGTAGGACAACCTTATGTATGTGCCACAAGATTCGCAGCAAGATATAGATATGTACATTCACGGTAATAATGAAGGCAGATAAACTTGGTAGATAGTGACGTTCTATTCAATGTTCCGCGGCTCGTATCACGAATGTGGCGAGTGATCCTATAAGTCTTCATATAAATGGCTACCTATGTACATTGTATTGCAATCAATCCACAGTGCTTGGTCACACCAAACGAAACGCAAAAGCATTGCTAATTTCGTCAACACTTTCAATGTTGTGCCAGCGACAGCTTCACCATCAATGGCTTGCGTTCCCAGATATTGTAGGATTTCTGGATATTCCAACCGGTTGAACTCTCATCCATGGTCATGTCAAAGCTCCAGAATACCTTGGTCGCAATTAGACGCATTTCTGCATAGGCAAGGCTGTGGAAGGATACAATTAGCTCAATTCCCGATGATATCGAACCAAAACTCACTTCCTTCCAAGACAGTTACGGGGCCCAAGTGAGAATGGTTGAACTGCTGGCCGATTGTCCGACTCGAAGCGTTTGTCTCTGCTCTCTAGCCATCTCTCAGGGATAAACGAGTCCGCATCGGCAAAATGAGACTCGGAATGGTAGGTAGAATAGTGGGCCCCAGATACAGAAACCTGTTGAGGTCAATATACATAAAGATCAAACTTGAAAGTAGCGACATACGTTCTCTGGAATGAATTTCCCGTCGATCAATGCACCCTCCTTAGGTACAATCCGCGGAGTAACAGCCGGGACAGGTGGGTACACCCGCAGACTTTCCTCGAGTGCTGCGTTCAGGTAAGTCAGTTGACCAACTCTTTGAAAATCAATCTCTTCGTAAGAATTGAATGTTTCTCGGATCTCGTCCACGAGTTTCCGATAGGCCGGGGGATTTGCCATGATATAATAGGTGAATCCGGAGAGTAGACTGGCGGTCGTCTCACTCCCAGCAAGGATCAGCAAGGCCGCATTTGCTTCCATCTCCCGTACAGTCATGGACCTGCCATCATTGTATCGCAAGATGTAAGTCATGAAATCCTGCCGTTCAACCTCGGTCTCCAATCGGCGATGGACTTTGTTTGTTGCCAAAGTGAATGAGTCTTCTCGCATCTTTGTGAGCCTTTTCGGGAGCAGCCTCCTAACAATAGGTGCCAAAAAAGGATAGACTAATAGTGGTCGCGACATTACCAACACTTTCACGCTCACAAAAACCATCTCGACCCATGGGTGATATTGGCTTTTCTGTAAGCAGTCAAAGGGCTCCCCAAAGGCCAAGTCCCCTATGATGTCGAATGTGGTGAAGTTGTACCACTGAGACATGTCGACTGTTTCCCGTGATGATGAAATCGTCCCCTTCAGTTGCCCCACCAACATATCAACATATGACTGAACTAGGCTTTCTTGCTCGCGCAGGGCTTTTTCAGAGAAGGCATGCGAGAGCAATCTTCTTTCTCTTGAGTGGTCTTCGTCGTTGGCGTTGAGGAGGTTTGGCCCTCTCGGCCCCTGGAGGTAGAACTTGGGGTCTTTCAGGAATGACCTGGCTCCAGATTTGCGGTGGCCGTAGATATCTTTCCATGCCTGCGGGCTGCGATATACAAGAGACTCGGGAGCTGTGCGAACTACATCTCCATATTTATCATGAAGCTCCTTGATTTTGTAGTGATACTGCCCTGTTGAGGTCCAGTATAGGTTTTGGAGATTGGTGCATGCGGCAAGTTTCGGTCCTGGGAATTTCGACAGTGGGCTAAAGTATAGGTTGTATACCACGGTCCATAAAATATATCCTAGTGCCTGGAATATCCTCAGTGCTGTGACCCAGATGCGACAAAATGAAACACTTACAGCGATGACCACCATATACATGATGGATATCGTATCAAAAGCCCGCGTGATAGAATTCCAAGGTACCATTATGAGAATGGCCATTCAGCCCGTATTCATGAATGGTAGTCTTTGTGCAAAACAATGGATATTTTTTAGTTTGCCAATCAAGCCGTTGTGACTTGAAGGATAGGCCAAGTGGCCTGTAAGCGTTTCCCCGCAAATCACATGGGATTCCATGAATTCCCCCAGCGTCTTAGTGTCTGGTTAGCGTGTATCTCGACGTGCATGTTAGCGAGGGTAAGCTGCATTTCAACATTGTGTTGGATTATGTAGACCCCGGTGCCCCTTAGTGGGTAGAAAATCATGTCCGTAGCCTTAGAGCTCGCGGGTATGCGTATATTGCAGAACTTTGAAAGACTTCAAGCATGCGACAACAGTATGCTGGGTATATGATATTATGTATAAAGCTGTTCAACCCATCCAATACTCTAGCCATGGTTTCAGCCATCACAGACCAAGATTCATAACGACCCAAGGAAGTCCATCATCCAGGCCTCATCAATCCCACCGAAAGGCATAACGTCGGGTAGTATAGCATCAGATTGGATCGTGTCACTATCGATCCCGTTGTTCGTGGGCATATTTGGACGCCACATTTCCATCAATTTTGGCTCCCAGTTCATTCTCATGCCTTGGACGATTCTCAATCCCTTTTCGAGGAGGTTCATTTCCCTGCTTTGGTCGAAAGTGATATATTCTGGGCACTTTCTGATGACAGCTTCGTTTCTGTTCAGGTATTCGAGAACATTTGCAGTGTCTCGGACCATACTTTTGGACCATGTCGGGTCCTCCAGATTGGTGAGCTTGTACAGGTTGACGATGGCTCGAGTGAATTGGAAAAAAATGACACATGATACCTGGAGGTACTCCTCTCCTTCAAGTTCTAGCCATACCTCGAGCCAGCCTTTTGTTGCTCGGAGGGAGGTGTAAAGGCTGTCAAGACGATGGAGATCAGGTGAATGTGGCATGGCAGGTGCTCCTATTGATAGTTCGTTGATCACAATTTCGGCATTGTAAAGATACATCAGTAAGACTCCTTTCGTCTTGTTAGTCATGTCTGTGGAGACTTGAAGGGGGTAAAAACATACTGTGCTGTTGAAGATGAGGCGGAATTTGGCTCTTCGCTGTGTCTAACTGATTTTTGAAGCTGCCGAGATAGAATGGTAGCGAGATAAAAGCTTCACCATCCCGCCGCAGTTGATAGACTCTGTCTAAGACCAAATGGATCTTGACTAGTGCAATCAGAAGCTCATCCTCAGGGCACTCCTTAGCCTCAGTGAGTACTGAAAGACTTTCTTCCATGTGCGGTGTCCAGCGCATAGCGTCGATCCTGGACATTGCCAATGCGGCGCTAGTAATACAGCTGTTAATTATTGTTTGGAAATCTCCTTCAGGTATGTATTATTTACCTTGATGATATCAAGAAGCATCCCAGTACAGCCCTCCTCTCTTCTAGTGTTCTGGCTGTGGGTGGATTTTGCTTCATTCCAATAGCGACTTTGAATGAATGCATGGCAGAGTACTCATTTGGCACACTTTTATTAATCCCAAGTTCGGCGACAACCGCCATTAGTATGTGTGCATAGACATTAAGAAATGGCCTTTTACTGTATGTAACCCTGTAAAGAGAACTGTAATGAGGAAAGTGGTTTTCGTAAGGGTGCTGCTTTTCTGCTCACCATGATATGAAAGTCATGATCCCAAGGAGAAGATCCATGCTCGGCGCAATATCGAGCATAACTCTCTGATGGATATGATTGGTGATTCTCCCGAAAGAGTCACCTTTTTCTGGGTTTGTACATGTCATCACTTCCATAATACACACCCAAAGGAATGGATATTTCTCGCGCAGTTGGTCAGAGGTTACGTTGGAGGGAATGTAGACAAAGGGGAGATATTGCAAGTTCCGAGTGCGGAATTGGTCGAGGTACTTCTGAGCCATGGCGGGCGGGACGTAGACCAGTCCCAAGATATCCCGATCATACGAGGGCAGAAATTGTGCATGGTACTGTCCTTCCTCGGCATTTGAAGAAGAAACACTAGTTGGGGTTTGAGTGATTGATGCAGATTGTCTTGGATCATGCTGTTGACTCTGTCCTAGGTTTACAGGTTGCCAATCTGGAGGAAGACTGGGGGCAGCACCACCCTTTTCAAACGCGGACATGATCCAATCAATTCTGGCCTCGAGATGAGCAGTATTAGAACTGGACTTCGGCTTATTGCGCTTGCGCACTGTCTGCGCAGGCCGGCATTCCTTGCTCAGGCGCTGGCATCTAACCCGGTGCTTAGTTCAGGCTATTGCCACACTCTCTAGCAGGGCCACTCACCTTTCGCAGCCAGTACCAGTTGCAGGAATAATACATTTGCACTTGGCACGAGAACAGTTCATACATGCGCTGCCATATGGCGCAGGGGTCCCACCTGGGATTTGAGCGGATTCCATCCCGATGCCCGGTGGGATTCGGGATTGGGAAATTAGGTTGGGTTTAGGATATTGGAGAATGCTTGTCTCAAAAAGATGTAAACCCGAATACGGAGTAAAACGATGGCAAATAACGACAATCTGCACGCTTCATCAAGATTAAAATTTACGAAAAGAAAGGGAAAAAGGAGAGATTTCCCTCAAAGAGCCTTCAATGAGACAAAGAAACACGGAGTTGGGAACGAAATCCGGCTGACTCAGGATCCACTCCCCAGCCCTACTTTATGACCTTTAGGGAGTATAAACTACACATACACGGCCAGAGACCCGATGAATAGCTTATCAGCATGACTCTATTAAGTCACCCTTCTTGATATAATCTAGGATGGCCCTAAGGAGGGGGAAATGCCCGACTTCTGGGGCTTAGGAAGACACAGAATGCTTTCCTTTACGGTTTCATACCACTCTATGCCTATCCCAGGCATATGATATATTAACAGAGACCGCGCTCACCAAGAGTATTAGTCCTCAGCCTTTCCAAGTATGGTTGTCGTTGTCATAGGTCTTATCACACGGTCATTAGCATCGTACTATAACACTTTGCAGCCTCGTTTGCCTCCTACAACGGCCTTCTCCAGTGATAGCTGTACTGCGTCTTCTTTTTGCCGAATAATCTCCCTTTCAAATCCCTTATACCCGGCCCAGCAGGTATTCGCTCCTGTGTTGTATCTCACTCCCCAGCAACCTGTAATTTCCTGTCGGGACAATGTTTTGGAATTGCATCCTCGTCCTTATCGCGCTCTTTTAAGACTTCGCGGTAAATTCAGTTAGTGTGATCTCGAAGCCTGTCAAGCTATTCTAGAGACTGCAGGACCTGGGAAACGTCGCTCAGAGATAATGGGACAATGTTGATATCACTTGTGTTGAAAAGCTTTTACAAGGCGCAGAGGCTACCACATCCTAATTTATCTTTTTGTCAAAGTAGACAAGATTGTCCAGATGCCATTGGTGCCGCGAACCCGAGTAAACGGGGCACAGCTATAGACTAGGTGATTCGAAATGACAGGTTCAAAAGACCAAACAGAGATATCAAATCTCCACCAACATAAAACACCAAACCCAGAGGGTATACTCCGAGTCCAGCCAGTAGTTTCGACATTGATCTATCCCTCATGTATTCCTCCTTTGATCCCCACCGCAAAATCCCAGTCAATCCCGACGCCTGAAGCGAGACCTGCTACTCACAGCCGCTCAGTAGAAATAATCTACTGCTCGGTCTGGAAGTAGTTGAGGAGAACGGAGCGCTCCTGGGACTCCTCACCCCAGTCCTTGACAACGACGCAAGAGCAGTTGACAACCTTGCGGGCGTTACCCTCACGGTCGAGAGTGCCTTAAAAAAAAAAAAAACGTTAGCAAATACGCCCCCAAGTGAGTTTCCAGGATCAATAGAGGGAACACATACAGAGACCGACCCACTCGCCGAGCATCTTTCCGTCGGGAACCTTGATGAGGGGAATCTTGTGCTCGGAGCAGAGAGCGACAACGAGCTTCTTGTAAGCCTCCTCCTCGCAGCCCTCGTTCAGGACACACATGTGGGCCTCACGGCGGTCGAGGGCCTTGGCGGCCTCACGGAGACCACGGGCAAGACCGTCGTGGATCAGGGAGACGCGCAGAACACCCTTGAGGGCGTCCAGGACGGACATCTGGCCGCTGCCGGCATCGGCAGAAACCTCGACCTCCTCAGCGGGGGCGATGGGGGATGTGGGCTCTTCTCCGTCCGACTAGACGATTGCTGTTAGTAATGTGTGCTTCATTGGTTCCATTGCTTGGATAGTTGTCGTGACTCTCGAGACTTGGAATTGGACTAGACCGGTGCAGCGCATAGATAAGACAGCCGACGAGGGGTAGCCCCTACTTGCGGCGACGCAATCGCTCTCGCCGGTCAGGTCAATTCCAGTATCTCAGTTGTCGTGGCGAGATCCGAGGCGGATGTGGTATGGTTTGAGGGTAAATCGCAGATATGAAACATACCATTTTGTTGCTTGTTATGCTTGAAATCGGATGATCCTCGAAGAGTAGAGTTGTTGGAGAGAGAAATTAAGAAGTGGTGCGGGCGGCGTGAAATTTCCCGCTATTTCGACTTTTTTCGGCTGTGTGTGCCCTACGATTATGTCAGGTAGTCCCCGCAGACTTTAGTCACGTGATATGGTTGTACATACAATGAATGCGTACGGGCAAATGCGATGAGTCCGGTGTGATGGCGGGTTTAATCTAATCTTTAGATTTCTGGGCCAGTAATTGATTTGCTATCTTTCTAAAAAATATCTATATCTTTATGACGAGGTAAGTTGAGTTTGAACTTGATGTTATTGACACGGAATGCATGGTTACAATTCATGACCACAGTGACAAAAGAAACCACAGCAAAACTACCTAATAGTAGGATCATCACTGAACGCAAGAGGTATCATAATCGTACAATCAGAATCCGCCCTGTACACCACTTCGCTGAATTGCTGACATTGCGCCGGGTCCTAGCGAAAAGACGCTGAAAACAAAACTAGACGTATGTACTAGATCGAGAAGGGCCATAGCCATTGAGCCCGGTTCCGTTGGTTTCGACCGAGGTTCCCAGGCCATGGCCATTAATTTGGGGAGTGCTGAAGCCTGCGCCGGACATCGGGGGCTCCGGATCGACGTGCATGTTCAAGAACTGCAGTTCTAAGCCATGGAGATGAGGAATGTGTGGGACGAGGTCTGTGAAATCAGAAAGCTAAAACTTGTTAGTTGGGCAGCATAACTTCAAGGCTCAAGAAAACTTACTCGGATCCAGAAGACATGCTCCATCCCGAAATACTTGGGTCGCGTGTCACAATCCCTCTGCATGATCTGTCCGATGCTCGAGCTTTGGAATCCAACATCATCTGTATGGGTCAACATGCGACGGGTGACTCGCCAAAGATTCACACGTTGAGTGGGCGTCGCCTTTCGCTTCTCCCAGCTAGCGTATTGCGAAAGTTGCAGATCATTGGTAGCCAGAAGAGGCGCAACCAAGTAGTTCGGGATCCATTTCTCGTCGGCGACATCCACACCACAGCTAGGATCGATTTGACGGGTGAGAGCAGTGACGAGAGGCATGAAAGACTTGAGCCAGTCATGGCTTTTCGCACGGGGATTGTTGGAGCCCACGAGGTTCGCCGCAACACGAAGGCGGCTTGGGAGTGCCTCACGGCGTCGGTGCTCTGCTGCCTCCTGATCGCGGCGCATCTTAGCAGCTCGAGCGCGTTCTTGCTCCAATCGCTTCAGGCGATCATCTTCCGCTTGTTTGGCGCGTCGTTGTTCAACCTCCTTGCGTTTGCGTTCTTCCTCTTCGGCTTTTTCAACCTGGGCCACTCGTTCGGCTTCTTCTTTGGCAAGTCGATCGCGTTCAGCTTCCTCTGCAACGCGCTTTTCGTTCGCGGCACGCTCCTCTTGTGCCTTCTTGGCCTGGGCTCTTCGACGTTCATGGGCTTCAAGCTCGATACGTTTCGCAACGGCCATTGTGTCTTCCACGGTGTCGACTCTGGGCTCATGCGATTCCTTTTTCGTATCGCCGTTCTTTTTGATAGGGTCATGACGTGTGGAGGGATCATGACGTGGTGAAGTTGGGCGGGTTGGGGGCTTCTTGGAGGTGTCGATAAATTTGTGTGGTTGAGGTTCGGCAGTCCGGGTAGATTCATCGTGGGGTCGGCGAGGATGGGGTTTGCTGGCATCATCAGGATGCCTTGGTGCACCATGTGCCGCACCAGAAGACTTATCTTCGGAGATAACCCGTCTCTTCTTTTTGCGCGACTCGGGAGATAAGCGATCACCATCTGTGCCGCGCGAGCGAGATCGTTCCGGAGACCCATCAGTGCGAATGCGCTTCAAAGACAATGTATTGTCGGTTGCTGTATCAACACGCGGCTTTGGTGCCTCTTCACGCCCAGAGAGCGAATCAGACGAAAAGAGACTTGGTCTACGCTCCTGTGGGCGACGCCCAGCAATGAGTCGTCTCTTGCGGATATCTTCATTGGGTGCCACCCCACTAGACTCGCTGTCTCGTCTGGCGGATGAAGAAGATTTGGGCTTGGAGGAATCCGACGGTCGTGATAAATCGTGTTCTTTTTGACGACGCTTTTCTTTGGTTGAATCCATGTCCTTTAAAGAATCGCGATTTCTGTTGGCGTTGGGGCTGTTGTTTTTTTTACGCGCGACTGGGGAGGAAGATCCTCTGCGTGGGGGGCGTTTCTCCTCCTTCTCTTTTCCACGAGCACGGCGGGGTGAGTCGTCTTTGCGACCCTTATCGGAACCTGCAAACCTCTCATACGCCTCCTTCAGAATCTGATACTCATCCTCCCAGTTCTCACCCTGTCGACCCCGAGACAGTTCAAAATATGTCCTGTCTTCAAACAGTCGTCGCGTGGGGTTGAACCCGGGTTGGTTTAGGATAAGCTGGATAACAGCGCTGTTTCCACGACCGATCGCAGCAAGCATAGGCGTGTTGTAACCCGGTTTTTGCCCACGCAACGGGTTGGGATCCGCATCTGCGTTACCCATCGCATACAAAAGAGAGAGGACATCGTGGTGGCCACCCTTTGCTGCAGCAATCAAGGAAGCATTGTCAGCTTTCTGCAAAATATTCAGAATGCTCACAACCCCAGCCTCATCGCCTTTAGCAGCAAACTCTCGAAGGTTCTCGAATGTGGGTTTGGTCCACAGAAGGTCATTTCTCGTGGCTTCGCTTCGTCCACCCTTTCGTCGATTTGACGCGCCCACTGGAGGAGGGCTGCGCATCGGAGGCGAATCTCGGGGGCTAGCTGCCGATCCTCTGACTGCCGAAGCCCGTCGCGAAGAAGGTTCCTTGCTCTCTGGTCTTGTATGTTCCTCTGAGCGTCGACCAGGCCGCAAATTGGCCTTGGCATCAGCAAGCGCTTTCCGCATCTCATCATACTCATCGTCATCTACAAAGGATGGGACCAACTCATAAGGCTCATCGCCTTCCGCATTCACAGTTCGTGGGTTTGCACCTGCATCAAGCAGAAGTTTGACCACCTCCACATTCCCGTTCTCCACAGCATCAATCAACGGGGTGTCTTTGTCAATGTTTTTAGTATTAATCTCACAACCTGCATCTAGCAGGAACTTGACGATTTCGGCTTCTCCAGCAAGCGATGCGATCTGCAGGGGGGTATTGCCTGCATTATCGGGTATATTAATGTCTTCCGGTCGTTCGGCATGGCGCATCATCACTTGATCATGTTTCCGATCCGCGCACGCCCGCGCAAGAGGAGTCCGGCCACTCTTGTCACGCAGTTTCTTCGGTCCCATTTGCTTAGCAGGTGACGCGGACGCACCGACTCCAGAGCCGAGTTTCCGCAGATGTGCCCCCGGCAGTGGAGAACCGCTTTGAGAGGAGGACGTCGATTGTCTATCTTCGGAGCTTTGTCGCCCAAAGCCTGTGAGCACGGGGGTTGGTGCCTTCTTCTTCGTTGGAAACTGGGACCCCGAAGCAGATCGTTGGTGAGATGGTCGACTGGGTGAGAGTGATCGCGCGTTGGATGGAGGCCTGGAGAGGCGCGTATTATTGGTATGTTTAAGCTCCCGCACAGGATGGGATGCTGTGTGGGAGTTTGCGCGACGACGGTCCCGTTGTTCCTCGGCACTGTCACTTAAGCTTCGTTTACGGAAGGCACGAGCTATCTCTGACGCACGGTCGATCCCGTTGGCGACGCCTTCCGTTTCTGACATCTGAGAATCATCCTTTTCGATCTTGACCACCGACGGCGAAATTGCTCGGTGGCTTGGAGAAACGCTCCGCTCCTTTTCCCGTTCGCGTTCGCGAGTTTCGCCAAACACCCGTGGTTTCTTTCGCTGGTGTCCATCGATTCCATTGAGCTCATGGCGACTCGGATCGTGCTTGATATGCTTTCTTTTCTTCTCCGGCGACAAGGACTCTCGACCTGATTGAATTATTGTCTCTGCCTCCGAATCTGCCCTAGGACTAGGAGGCCCATCCTCCTCCCCTTCTGAATGTACACGTGTCAGTCCATCGCTGTCTACCCGTGGGTAAGAATCTGCACGAGCTTTGCCTGGTGATGAAGCATCAACAGGATCTGGCTTTACCGTGGCAAGCCTGTTCTGACCGACGTCCAGGGCAGCTGGTAAAGAGACTGCCTCGACATCACTCATAGCGATAGCACTCGAAGACTTGAAATGCCGCTCGTCATTTTGGGGGGGAAACGCGACCGACAAAACAACCGTGGTCGACAACGCCAGCAGTTGTGCGCGAACGCCGATCCTCGACCGCGGGTTTCACCCGCAAAGAGAGTCTTGAAACGTGGGCAATACCGCTCCGGGATACGGGAGCGATACGGGATAGTCGAGGAAGTCCGGATATTGGATTTACTGGTATAGGGATATAGAACGAGGGTGAAATCGAGAGTTGTTTTTCACTTGGGGGGTTGAATGGGGGAAGAAAGAGAAGGGAAGAGGAAAAGCGGGAAGGGAAAGGAATGGGACTGGATTCATTGGGCGTAGGGCTCCTCACTGGGTCAGGTTTGGCCACAGTAGAATCATCGAGCTGCAGGTGGGGTTTTTGACTACTGGAAACATGCTTGTATCTTGGGAGGGGTCGAGGTTAGTTAGTATTCATGATATTTTACCTCAATCTTTTTTTTATTTTCTTATTTTTCTCTTGAATGTTCAATGTTCTTCCTGTTCCGAGGGTGAATACTCCATACGGGAGGCTCGATACGATTGATACGGTGATACCGTGAAAAAATGGGGGCACAGACCTCTGACCACTAACCCTAATTCGGAAGTTGCAAATGCAGCAAACATCCCAGTCAAGCTAGACCAAATGCGGTCAAGTGGATTTGCCTCCAAAAAGTTCGCCACTCAGTGTATCAGCCCATTATCTCGGCCTATCCATGGATGGATGAATCTATTTTTGTTAATATTGTCATTATAACCTTTTAATCAATTTAGAACATATCTTATAGAACATACAAATGACCCCTATCCGAAATCTACCCCAATTGCCCCCAATTCCCAAACTAACCCCGAGGCCGAACTAACCGCAAGACCTGAAGGATCGGCGGGGGCTGGATTTCTCCACAATAAACACCTCCCTAAAACACCTCACTGATATCGTCACAATGACACTAAATTAGAGACAAATACGAAACAGAAACGGGAAAAGAGAAATACAAGAAGGAGGAGGAAAAAGGCTCATCCAAGAGCCATGTCTCTAATCTCTCAATGGGTCGATAACACCCTGGAAGCCACGGGCATGGATGCCGTGGATGCTCTACGCGCGTTCTTCCTGCTGGCCGCCACCACGGTACGATACGCCCTGTGATAGTGGTGATAGTGAACACCACCTGCAGATGAACCCAACTAACGCCGACCCCTCGTATGCAGACCATCTCGATCAGCATCCCAACCTCACTACGGTCCCGCTTCCTCGCCTATGGCCCACGCGCAAGCTCGGGCTCGATCTCCACCGGTTCTGCACCACCTCGCGCCCAGAAACCCTCCACCGAGAGCAAGGGCTTCCTTGACTACCTCGCTACTTGGCAGGTTCCACATAGCTATTTCACACATTTCTACGTTGCATCTGTTCTGTCGTCGGTCTTCTGGGTTGCGCAATTGCTGTCGCGGGGTGTGGTGTTCCAAGCCATCGCATCCCGCGTTAGCGAGGACCATCAACGGCACTCCATGTCCCTGACTCAGTTGGTGATCTGCTGTGTGCTGTTGGCTGTACAGGGATCCCGGCGTCTATGGGAGTGCTTTATCTTTTCAAAGCCTTCGTCGTCACAGATGTGGTTTATGCACTGGCTGTTGGGCTTGGCTTTTTATCTGGCGGCAGGAGTTGCAATCTGGATCGAGGGTTCCGGCACTCTGTTGACCGAAGATCTGACCATTGCCCATCTGCAGATGACCAACGCCCCAAGTTTACGCACTTTCTTCCTCGTCCCGCTCTTCCTGGTGGCGTCTGGTCTGCAGCACGACTCCCATCACTACCTGTACTCGTTGAAAAAATACACCCTTCCGGAGCATCCCATGTTCCGCGGTATTGTCTGTCCCCACTACGGCGCTGAGTGCGTTGTCTACTTGTCGCTGGCGCTGTTGGCTGCACCGCGAGGTGAATGGGTCAATAAAACTATGTTGTCTTGTCTGGCTTTCGTTGCGGTCAACCTGGGTCTGACAGCTCGCAATACCAAACAGTGGTATGCGCGGAAGTTTGGTAAAGACTCGGTGCAGGACTGGTGGTTTATGATTCCCTATGTTTACTAATGTAGAGCTAAAAATAAAAAGAACCGGAATTTGGGAATGAGGTACTCCCACCTAAAACTTCAAGGTATTTCCCATCTTCACAACATGAAGCACGTCCCTGTACGTAAGGCTAGTCCTCGTCTTCCGCTCGTACCACCCGCTCTGGTATGGCTCCCTCTCCCGCAAGAGCTCCCAGTTGCAGATAGAGTGGGGCCCCAAATTCTCATCTCTCGTCGTTTCCTCGATGCCATGCAAAAGATCCGTGTACAACTTGCCCCTCGTGATCAGCAGACTCCGTCTCTCCTGCAATATCCTGTATTGAGGTCTCCGATTTGCGTCGGGTATCCCGGCAACATCTCTTCCGGCTTTGGCTGGCGCACCGTTTTCTTCCCTGTTGCCTTGGGTGTGTTTGTGGTACAAGTCGAGCACAATTGGGGCTCCTAGGCTCACTGTCGCAACGAGGGGATAGTATGCTGCTCCATCTTCGTGTGGCATGATCCCTTGTCCAGGCTGGTACTCGTTCACTAGGACATGGTTGGGCCCCTTGTGGGGGGCATCGTTGAAGATACGCAGGGCCTCAAACCGCGGCTCGATGATCGGTGATCTAAGCCAAGCTGGTAGGGGGGATGCAAGAAGAGAATTACTCTTGGTGAGGGCCGATGGCCATGTTTGAAGTCTGCGGTGCGAGAGCTGGGTCCAGCGCGGCAGCGGCGCTGATTTTACCTGTGGATTGTCGCAGTGAGTGAGGTCTGAACATGAATAAATGACATGCAGCGTCTATGTATACATTGGTGGTTGAAGAGAAATGATATAATGGCAAGCACATATATTCGAGCAGTATCTAACATCAATCGTTCAAGGCGTGGTTTCTAAGAACACATGCTCATAAGACAATCACTGGCGCTTACCTTTCGAAGTAACCAATCCTCCTCATCCTCTGTAATGAAGTCTGATATATAGAATGCATCCTCAGGCAATGCGGTGATGCGTGCAGCTTCAAGATCGAATCCCATTTGTTTTTCAAGCCGGGATCAGTACTTGATACCTGGTTTCTAGTCCCCCGGTATGCTGACTTCGGTGGTCTTTCGTCTCAGCAATGGTTGTGGATAACTTGTTCGCAGTGATGACGAAGGAAAAGAAAATATGAATGGTTCTGTGGAAGACCAAGATATCTCGGCCTTTAGACTCGGGATAGTTCTATACCTAGGTATGTATGTAGAAAGACAACCTTGGAACAATCACCCACGTCACGAACCCTTTCTGCCTTACATCCTCAGGCAGCGATATAACCCCACATCAGCTCAAACCGAACAACCAACGGACGAGGCAGTGATAACAACATAATCTGGAACCATCTCGTCCACAATGGCCCCCAAGAACAACGCCAAAGCTGCCAAGGGCAAGGGCAAGGATGCCTCCGCGGATGACGCCAAGGGAAAAGGTGGAAAGGGAGGAGCTGTGAAAGGCGCACAGTCGATCAACGTGCGACACATTCTTGTATGTTTCTTTTTTCTCCTTCAGATTCAGATCCTCCACCTATAGTTCTGGGCCTGGTCTATATACCGCCAGATCCTGTGGGCAATAGAAGGGTTACTAGATCGCTCATTCTAATGATATCTAGTGCGAAAAACACGCCAAGAAAGAAGAAGCCCTGGAGAAGCTTCGCAATGGCACCAAGTTTGATGAAGTTGCTCGTGAATTCTCGGAGGACAAGGCTAGACAGGGTAAGTAATCTCAGAAGACAAAATGAACAGGGCTAATTTCTTTTCTGCAGGAGGGTCGCTCGGATGGAAGACTAAGGGCGGACTGGATCCTGCATTTGAGAATGTTGCCTTTGAGCTAGAAACTAGCACGACGGGAAACCCCAAGTATGCTGAGGTCAAGACTGGGTTTGGATATCATATCATCATGGTTGAGGGGCGGAAGTGAGCTTCTTCCCATTACTTACGCCCTCTAAAAGGCAAACAGCTTCAAGAATATACCCACAAAAGACCCGAGAAAATATATAAAAATAAGAAGCCTCCAAGAGGCTGTAACTTGTGCTTTGTGCTCTATATTTTGGGAATATAAATGCTGTTCTGACGAAAGTCTATCTAACGGGCTTAGCAAAACATCTCACAACTCCTTCTTCGCAGCCTCAATCTTCGACCGCTCTTTCGCCTTCTTCTCTGATCTTTGTACCACTGCTTCGGCACCAATGCCACCGAAGACCAGACTGATCCCTAGCCACTGGCCACCGGACAGAGAGTGTCCGAACCAGAAAACGCTGAGCAGCATAGTCAACATCTTGCGTGTAACGGTGACGGTGACAAGCAGCAGTGAAGAAAATCGAGATAGGGTGTGGAAGATGAAGAGCTGACCAATAGCCCCACACGCCGCGAACCCAAGTACATGCTTCAATGCCTCTGGGTGGCGGGAGAGGAAAGAGAAGGCACCAAATAGCTCAGTCTCAGTGGACGGGGGGATGGGGAAGGGTAGAAGGTTATGCAAAATCCCGCTCTGTGAGATATGCGGCATGATCAGGAGGTACGCAGAAGTCAAAACGGTCGAGAGAACATTCTGAGCGACCATCATCTGGGGTCCGGTGAAGCGGGTGTACAGCTTGGGCGAGGAGAAGACGTGGTCCTGCGTGGTGTTGGTCAGGCCATCCAAGAGGAGGTTGATGGACAACAGAAAGATGCCCCATCCAGAGGATCCAGACTGGCCCTTGGCAGCAACTTTCTTACTAGTTCCTGGGTGGTGCAGACTGAAAGTTGCAACGCCGAGAGTGACCATCAAGACAACACCGTACTTGTACAGTGGGTATCTCTTGCGGAAGATAGTCAGGTGCAGGACCATGACCGGGAGGAGCTTGCATGACTTGGCGAGGATGAAGGTCAGGTAGTCGATGTGTTCGAGACTGGCGTAGCCGAAGGGTGACGCAAGTGACGAGGAGATTGCGACTAGAAGCAGTGGGAAGATGATCCGGCGTGTGGGGAAGACAGATGGGATCTTTTGGCCACTCGGGGTTGAGAATAGGAGGTATGTAAAGCCGGTGATGGCTGCGAAGAAAGATTGGACCGTGTTCAACACCAGCGAGTAAGTGAATCGCTCCGTTGGAGGGTTTGGCTCTGCGACGGTTGCAGGGCGAACGGGATAGCTGGTCGTCGTGATCGCCTCCTGTAGCACACCCCACGAGAGGCTTTATGTCCTATTAGTTTCTTTTGCCTGTCTAAGGAATCAGGCGAAACGCGGTCGAGGCACTTACAATGCCGCATATATACCGAGAACGCAGATCACAAGTTGCGTCAGCCCAGGGCTCTCGGCGACTGTCTCCAGGGCCGCAGATGCTTTTCCGGACATATTTCCATTTCCATTGGCGGTGAAAGGTGTGTCTGTGTTGCCACTTCCAGTATTTTGTGGCACATCGGACTCTTCTGAGAGGTGCATTAATTGAGAGGGAGCTCTCTGGAGCGGAATTGCTTGCTTTTGTCGTCCCATTGCGACAAATTGGAGCGGTATACAAGTTGAAATGCAAGTAACTCGAACAGAGAGGCAGTATAAATTATGCGAGTGGAAAATGGCCCTGCGCCGAGGATAGTCTTAGGTTGTCATGAGGATGAGGGTTTCTGTACCTGAAACAAAAGAATAACAAGATGCCATGTGTTCTTACTTCCTTGTCTATGCTCACCACCCCCACATAATTTTTGGTTTATTTTTTTTACTTGAACTCAAGATGGAAAGACGAAGAAAAAATTGAATTGACACTTTTCTAATTATCATTTCTAAACTCCCTTTTAAACCAGGAACTTCCAAGCTTCTTATCCCAACTATACAATCCAATTGAGGAAGGCGGTGCTAATAAAATCAGATCTATGCAGGCGGTGAAACTCAAAAAGTCCCGAGATTTGCGTTTTCTCTATCGGAGCTCCTGCTTCAGTCTTATAAAAATAGATGCCAAGATAACCATGATGGCAAACACACAGGAAGCCACCAAACGGCCCAATGCATCGGCGATCACCGAGCACATTGCCGAAAAAGGCTATGATTCCCCCCACCTCGCGACATCCGCCCAAGTGCAGCACAACCTCGAACACCAACACCTCTGGACCTCTATAATAGGAGACATCATTCCTGGACAAGCGGACAACTCAAACACATTAAGCAAAGGTCCCCGCCAACCACCACGAGAACCAATCCCTCTACTCTCCGGCTACCCCCCACACCGCGTGTACACACATCCAGACGAGCAGCTGTACATGCTGGAAAACGGGATTCGCGAAGACGACCTCAAGCCGGAGCGCATGTTCGTGGCGCCAACTACACAGGGTCAGTCATGGAGCTTGCGCCATATGGCTGCTGTGTTTGACCGGCTTCCTGAGTTCAAGCAAAAATCCGAAGAGCATGATCGATCTGTCGATCCTACAAGCATGCAGCCGGGGGCGGAGAGTCTAGATCCTGGAAAGGCAGAGAAACTGGCTCAGTACTATGATAAAAAGGAGAAGGCTCGTGTGACCAAAGAATGGGGCACACAAAGGTGCTTGCTTGCTATGGTGGATAAGGGAATGGGTGGGGACGGGACAGTGGCGTATTATATTGTGCACGAAGGCGATGTGAAGCCGAGGCAGAACTGAGAGCGCGGAGTTCGGTGATTCTCATATGTACACAATAATACCTATTACATTTTTACCCCTCGCGGGTTAACGACATGATGTGACGAATACTCATTTAAAATAGCAGCGAAATGACATTGTCCATGTGGTATCTAGAGTAGAGTATATTCAAATCAACAACTTGCATGACACACATGATCGGCTAGCCACAGGGTATAGTGATAGGCAAGAAGCAAGAAATGCTAGATGGCTGTACAGAAGGCTTGACAATATGCTCAGAGACGGCTAGAAACTGCTGCAGGAAGAAAATCAAGGAACTAGGTCACCACGATCATTGAATATGACCCGTTCTTGCTCCATTCGACAACTCGAGCAGTACTCCTCATACCATTGCCTGATGTTGTCTGCATGCTCAGCGAAGACTCGCTCAGCTTTGGCCGTTTGGCCCGGCTGCGAGTCGTCCCCCTGAGTGGCCTCTCCGCCAAGGAGAACCTCGACCTGGCGGCAGCGCCGGACCTCCTCGCGGAGCCAACGCTCCCACTCGGTCTGAATGACCTCTTTCTCGATGCTGTTCACAACACGCAATGCGACGAGAAGGTTGTGTCGATACATGCCAAGACGCTCACGGGTTTGCTGGAAACGTTTGATGGCGCTTTTAGTCAATGCATCCCGAGGTCCTGATGGACTGAGCGACAGAGGCATTTCCGAATACCGCATAGTCTGCTCGTGGAAGGTGGCAAAGCAATCACTGGCATTGCCGGTGCCGGGCCAGATTGTGGAGTTTGCAACCGCGTCATCAATATCCCGCATGTAGATAGATTTGCTCATAACGAGGTTTGGCTGTACGCCCAGTCGTGCCATGAAGTTTCCTGCATGTCTCTCGTGCCACCAGTCCCAACTATCCCGCGAAGAATAGTATCCGTTCAGAATTGCACTTATGCCCAACATGGTCAGGATGATCTTGTGTGCACTCACGGTCTTCCAAGACCAGCGAACTACGCCAAAGGCCCACAACATGAGGAAGGAGACACTCGTTTCGAGGAATGACAAGAAGGTCTCGAGAATAAGCTCGTGCACGGCACGCTGTGTTCGAGGCTTGCGGGGTTCCAGCTTCAGGTTGGAACCAGCACCACCAAATTGGGAGACGTGACTTTGGCGTCCGACGTGGCCGAAGATTGTGATAGCTTTTTTGGTGCGACTGTGTGCACCCAATCGGCGTACTTGGTCACTGACTAGGTCTACAAGATCTAAGGAGTCTTGTTCTAGATCATCACTTGCTTTTTTGTCGATCACATCTGAGT
>PKQL01000269.1:0-36204 GCA_002916455.1 Penicillium sp. CF05
TTTGGAGAAAAGATCGTAGGCCACTCATTCGCGTGACAAATATACAACCAATTACACGTTGAGAACTCCAAAAAATACTGGGGAAAATGCATAATTTATGGAAACTCGTTCAGGTCACGAGTCTTAGCATGTTTGCAATATTTGTTATCGTACGATAATCCGCGGATATCCGCAAATGAAAATATAATTATCGTATCGTATCGTTGCGGATAATTCGATAATGAATTTATATCGTTATCCGCAATTTACGGATACGATAATCGATTATCTGCCGATAATTTGGATAGTGCCGCAGCCTACTCCGGGGCTCTTCCATCCATGGATGTTTACAATGATTTGTCATCCGTAAGGGTTTTAAATCCTGCAATTTAACAATCCAAGTTTTCTGTTCAAGGGTCTGTCTCTGGAAGGATAGCCACGGGGGCGAACCTTGATCTGGCGAGGTCCCCGACCCCACGGCCCCCACGGCCACACCCGTTGAACACCTCGGTAGCTCCACCCAAAGATGATATTATATAGTTTATAGCCAGACCATACCTAAAATGTCAATATATACGAACTCGCTTATGCAGATCCTGGGGCTCATCACTTTATATTAGCTTTTAAGGATGATCCTTGCCTAGATTAGACTTTTGTCCCTTGTTGTGGCGTTTTATGGCTTTTCGTGGCTTTTCGCCGCTTGCACCAAACTTGAAACCTGGTGTCTTACGCGACTCTGCAGACGCTGGCCCCCAAACTTGGCACATCCATTTTTTCGCAACCATCGCGGGAGATCCAGGAAAATGCCTCATGCAACTGCAGACCTTTGATATCCGTCTGTTAAGCAGGTGAGCCTGGCACCACGTGAGGGATACGTACCTGTGGGGCGCCGGGGCAAAGCCGATACTTATGTAATGAACGCTATTGCCCCACGTGGGCAACCCAGGTGAGGTCTCAAGGAATGTTTACTTGTGCCCCGGTACACTCTACTATAGTACATACAACTGAAACCAAAACCACCCTACTTACTGCACTCCATATCTACAGTTGAAGATACTTTGTGCATTCATCAGAGAGTCACATCTTTGATTGCTGGCAATATTGAGAGATTCGGAACCAGCTCGATGCCAAAAACAATGGATTCGGACTCAGAATCGTTCGAGAAGACCTGGAAACCCACCAAGGACATCCTTGAGCCCACAATCCTCTTTCTGTTGGGCCAATCTGTCCTCGCTGAGTCTGCAATTTCAACCCCACTTTACCAATTAAACAGTGACATCAGGTCAGTCTCGAACAAGGAATCGTCCATGACATTCGAAAGAGTCGAACACGATGTCCCTGAGCTCGAGGTTGAGACAGAGCAGCACACCGCTGACACGCCGCGAAAGCGACATCTTTTCTATCTCGCGCACCCGGTGAATGCACAATACCGGACCGACATACCTGCTAAGTACTACATCACTTCTGCAGTGCCCGAGACGGTGGGCAATATTCGCCTCGAGACTTCCGAGGCACGATTCCAAAAGACCTCCTTCAAGGCTTTGTTGAGCACGAACAAAACAGCCTCGGATAAGCCCTTGTTTGACGAGGGTACACAACAACTCCTATTGTTTGATATCCAGCCAAATTGGAAGGTCGGTCGCAACTGCTATAGGTGGAGCGACTCCGATGGCAGACAGGTGGCCGTTGAAGAAAAAGAGGATGACAGGTATAAGTTATACGTTACGAGTAGTATGTCGCAGGAGTTGAGGGATGCACTGGTCGCTACGTGGTTGTTGAGGCTGTGGCACGATACGGCCGAGAGCAGACAAGCTAAAAGGGAATGTAAGTTGACTCAAGCTCTGTTACTGTTGGATCCTTGTCACAGTTACTACGAGCGTGTCCTTTGGCTAACTTCCACTTGCAGTCTTTGAAAGCATGGCTTCAACAAACGAAAGCACAGATCCATACATGAAGAGACAGTGCATAGTCATGTGAGATTAGTTAGGTATATAGTAACCATGCCTGTGCACTGCATGTTTAGGTCCTCCAGTCCTAGTTCAACAACGTGTAGAAGGTTGTTGTGTAGTCTGGGTTTCGATCCCCTTGAGGATTTGGTTGGCTTTCCACTTTATCTTCCAAGGTGTCCTGGTGGAACAAAACCAGATCGATGCTTGTGATTGAAAACTAGCAACGCACAATCCCGACATCGAAGTGTCTTCACTTTCACCTGAAGCAAATGTCTCATCTTGAAAAGATGTATGTCGGGTACCGGCTATCTAAAGTTGGTAGCTGACCGAAAGCGTGGTACTCCCTCAAACTATACTCATGATCTCGGTACTCGACAACCTCACATGAGAACTCCGCTACCATTCAGACCCTCTAGATAAATATCCTGCGTAACGCCCAAATCCTTCCATTCCCTATGATTCCCCCCATCCCAAAAAGAACATCACAAACAACACATATGTCCAAAACCATGTAATCCTAATCCTAACGCCTCGAGCTCGAGCTCAGATATATTCCCGGTGAACCCTGCCCAGATGCTCCTTCATGTTATCCTTTCGGTTGAAGGTCTTCTCGCACCGAGGGCAGTCGATGGAGCGCGGATTGACATGCTGGGTCTTGATATGACGCATCAAGACACTTTCGTGGCAGAACGACCCGCGGTGCTTGCAGTCTATCCAGCGACATTCAAAAGAGCCGTATGGATCCCTGACAAAGTTCCTGTCAACGCTGGTTTTCAATGTGATGATAGGTACGATAGGTGTCTTACTCGCGCTTGATTGCTCGGCGACTACGGGTACATTTCCCCCGAGTAGTCGGAATGTCGCTATCCTTGGGTGGAGTTGGCTCTTGCACTGCGGAGGAAGAGTCCAAAGATGGGACCACAACAGCGTTCTCGACTAGACAGTGATAGTCTGTAGCTGGGTCTTCCGCAGTACTATTCAACTGGGCAAAGAAGCCCTGCATGGTGTCGTTGTCCATGTCCCCCAAATTGATAGGATCAATGGTAGAAGGCAAGGTAAAGTTTGCGTGAAGTAGCGCTAAATCATGCTGTGCAGGAAGATCATCAAAGCTATACTCCGTGGAGAATGGCTGCGGGGCCATAACCGTAGGTGTTTGAGTAGCAGACGCGCCGTTGGAGAAGGTAGGATCTCCATTGCCGAGCTGATACTGTCGAAGTAGGCTTAAATACTCCATTTGGTCAGTGCGCGAAGACCATGCCATCCGGAATATAATAACACGGTAAAAGCAGGGAGGAATAAAACCGAGATGCTGGAGGAAGCTCAAAGATCTTATGCTAGAGTGAATTCATTCTCAAACTGGGAGAACGGGCTACTTATTTAAATGCTCGAGGGTCGTCGAAGATCAGGTCAAGCTCGCATCTTGTACCGGGTTCGAACGCCACTAAAGTATAATTGGTTGTCGACTTGTTGCTTCCCTGGCCCCTATCCGCGTGTGGCGCACTGCGCCCTCGGCCATTGGATGTATTAATGACCAATTACGACCATTAACCCTCATTTTTAACAGTATCCTTCAGGTATTCGTTACTTGAGGTTATGTATCCTCGCCGATTTGACATCCAAGGTTCCAAAATCCGGCTGTTGGCCAGCGCTTGATCTGTCAGGCCACAAAAGTAGACAGCACCAGATAACTACATAGCCAGCTCTCCTCCCCTTCTCTCAGTGGGCTTTGCTTGCGATAAATCACTATCTTTATCCACTAGACATCTTCGCTGCGTAGCCTGCCGATAGCTGTTGCTGACATAACCCCCAGCTGGGTCCACTGGTGGGTGCTCGCTTTGGCGATCATGGTCGATCAGGCGCTTCTTGAATAAGACAGCCGGCGAGGGAGGTCTGTTCCGCCGCAAACCTGGAGCGAGGAGCATTTTAAAGAGCTCTCGAATGTTGCCACGCCTGGCTAAAAGAGCACCATGGCTTCAGTCTACAGATTCGAGGTTCGAAGTTATAGATGCGCAGTTTTTTTCTATTGTTTCAACCTCCTTGGCACCAACCCATGTCGAGTGATACGTCTTCAACATCTCCCACGTCTATTAAATCCATGACACCCACTCGCGCCCTCAAATCATATCTATCTCCAACTTCTCCCGCGTCTATAAGTTGCGGATTGTAATGCGCAAAAGCAAAGATAGACGCACCAGCCCAACAGCTTCCGAAGCAAGTACGACTCCCTATCAGAAAGTCACCTGGAATTTTTGACTAGTCCGAATGCGCTCGCCATATATCCAAAATATAACTGGCAATGCGCAAAAGGCCAGAGCAATGAACCCAAGCAGCGAATTACCCCAACCAAGCCCTAGAACAGCATACATCTTCGGGCCGGCAAGCGGAAGCAGTGCACCGGCCAGTGAGCGGAAAACCGTGTTAGCCGCCATGGCGGATGCCGCGTAATCCGTGAATGCATCGACCAAGTACGTACTCACACACATCTAAGTAGCAAGTCCAAGCATCAATCAGTCCATTCACAGCAAAATAGGGTCCCCAATTAGAAGGAAGGTAACTTACAAAGGTGATCATCATTCCAGTACCAAGGAAGGAGGTACCGATAATAGGCACAATCCAGTGTGTCCGGTAATAGGCAGTCCATCCATACATGAACAGCGAGATGGGAACGAAAATGGCTCCGGGGACCATAGGCGGAAGACGATACTCGGGCTTTTTCTCGCCATTCTTGGCAGCCAGGTAGTTGAGCAGTCTGTCGGATGTTGCTCCTATAAGGAACAGACCGATCAAAGAGCCAACGCCCAGACCGAGATAGGTGAGTCCCACTGCTCCTTGGGAGAAATTGTACTGCTGTTGGAATACCGAGGTGATGGTTGTAAACAACAGATATAGGTACCCGTAGATCACGCCGACGTAGAGCGAAAGAAGGAATACGATGGGGGAGCGGAAGAGCATCTTTGTCGGTCGGACGATGGAGTATAGGAACAGTTCCTTCGGGGTACGGCCTGTGTCGAGTGCAGAGCGCAGGCTCATGTTCCCTGTTTCTTTCTGTAGCTTTTTGGTTTTCCGAGCCAGGAGAGTCGGGGCGTAGGATTCACGGATGCTCAAAATCGAGCTGATGGTAATTGCGCCGGCCTGGAGGGTTGTATTAGTATTAGTTCCACGTCCAGTGTCACAGTCCCTACTCACAGCCATAGCCAGCACATAGAAACTCCATCGCCAACCCTTGGCCTGTGCCAGATACGCACCAGCTATACAAAGTTAGTGAGCTAGATCGGGCTATCAACTACAGAACGAGGCCAATGAACGTACCGACCGGACCAACGACAGGCCCAATTAAAGGACCAAGAGCCCAAGCTGCCATCGCACCCCCTCTCTGCTCTTGTACAAACATGTCCGCAATCGACCCAGCACCGATAGTGAGCGGACAGCTACCGGCAAGGCCAGCGAACAATCGGAAAACGACAAGACTGCCAATCTCGGGTGCAAAGGCACAGGCAATAGTCCAGATCACGTATAGGATATTGCATACATGGTAGACGTACTGTCGACCGTACAACTCCGATAGAGGTGCGATGATCAGGGGACCGAAACAGTATCCCAACAGGTATACCGATACCACAAATGATGACAGTTCAGTGCTGGTGACGTTGAAATCTTTGACCAGTTGACCTACACCGGGGGCAAACATAGATGATCCCAGAGGGCTGTTGGTTTTCAGAGGTTAGCTTGATCAACTGAATGATATAGGAGAGGACTATTCATACGTCAGAAACGTAATCAGCGCAATAGAGCATGTCGCTGTGATTTTCCTTTTTGAGGTCCAGTTGAGAGGGTTTTCGGGATCATCTGGTCCATCCCAATCGACGATGTTCGGGTCTTTTACTTTTTCCTCTTTTGCTCCGTCACTCAGGTCGACGGGACCGATCTCGAGATCTGTTCCCAGTTTTTCCCGGTTACTCGCGCTTGTCGATCCATCAATGGAAGGTGTTTCTGCATGAATTCTTCAGATATTGCTCTATTCAATGATGCTAGGTGGTAAATGTTTCAGATAAGAAAATCAAAGAGATAGAGAAATCCTTACCCTCGCCGTCCTTCATTTTGGAGATGTATTGCTGCCACCAATATTAATATAATACCAAATGTCAGCCGCGCGTCGTGTTCTTGGTGGTCTGTTTGGTCTCGTTTGTCAATACGGGCTGAAGTCGACCTCGGGAGATTACATGAGGGGTAATAATGGTCTTGTGGGCAATAAAATAAGCAGAATCAAGGAAAAGGGAGAAGAAAGCGCAATAACACAAACACCCAGGGGAAGCTTCCTGTTATAAACAAGCACCAGCGGAACTTCCATCGAAAACCCCGCGGGCATAAATTCCACATTTTGCATTAGTACATCTTGCAGGCCGCTAATGCCCGGGTAAACCCATTAGTATAGCCGAAGATAACTGGTCCCTAATGGTCGGACAGTTAATTGAGCCGAATAAAACCACATTGTGCGTTGCTTATGAATCTCACAAAACACGGGTTAGACGCACAACGCCATAGGGCGGATGGAACAAGGATTCGGGGAATTCTTTGGATCATCACCCCATTTCGAATGGCAATTTAGCGCAGAGTTATTCCAAGCTTTATCCCCGCAAAAAGGAAAGGCCCACTGGAGTCCACTTCCAAGGCTGGAATGTTCGAGGACATAAAAAGTTGTGTACCGGAACGGAAAGCTTCGTGGCTTTCTTGGCCCTGCAATGTAATGCGCCTAAAATCTTACGTTAGTCTGGTCACCTGCCTAGGTGGGCATGATTGGCGTTGTTTCTCGGTTTCGGCACGGAGATAATCGGCTTTTGCCTTATTATCCTGGTATTCAGCTCACGAATTGGGTGTCAACAATCAGGCGCTAACAATAAGGCCTTTCTTGGTTCTTCAAGTACTAAGTTGCTTAAGATTAAGTTCTTGTTTAAATGGCATGTACTACTTCCCTATTCGGTCATTATTAAATTAATAAAAATGAAAATAGGCTGAATTAGACTAACTATGCATATGTACAGCGTACATAGGATGCGTAGTGATTGGCCCAAACATCTGGTATTTTGTCTACGGTATTAGTGCGTGATTCTCCTCTGGGACTTGCATGGTCCTCACGTTGAATTTGCGACACAAAGACAAATGCCATGACCTTGCCCGAAATATCGGGGATCTTCCAATCGGCGAAGGAATTGCGTAGCTTCATTACTTAAAGATAAAGGTATGACAAAGACAGCTTGATAACCTTGAGGGTGAGGGCAATGGCTAGAAGGAAGAGATGACGAAATCAAAGTTGACCTTGTGGATGTATGAGCCTCGTGTCAAGCCCCACCACGGCCTTCACTCGAGGCCTTGCCATCGCCTCGTTTCATACTCAAATCTAGTAGCCCCAGAGTCCCAGAGCCGTGGAGATATGTATGAAGATATCGATGCATGTTTCGGTTTTGACTTCAGGGCTAGACTACCTCTAGTTCAACCACTAGGAAATACTAAATGAATAAATATAGGCTATTTGGTCGTAATAATTGCAATAATGGCAGCCACCTTTGTGGTAGCACAATGCAATATAATATTTATACCATCCACGCTCAACGAGGTAATTAATAAATGTACATTGGAAGTCGTGGCCCTTTCTCTGCACGGCAGAGAATGAAACACATCCAAAAAGACGCAAAATATGAACAACCCTTTCCAACCCGTGCGTCATAACCGAGTATACTGTGCAGCAGAAAGCGTTTAGAAAATCATTTTACCCTTGTTCTGCTTCAGGTTAACATCGTAGTTCTTCCAGATGAGAATGCAAGGAATAGCCAAAGCTAAGATGGCAGTAGAAGCAATGCAGTTCAAGCGCTGGGCATAGCCCCACGTGTACGCGACAGCTTCGCGAAGAGGCGTCCCCCATTGGTAAGTGGACTGCACAGGGATACCGCCAAAGTAGATCTGGGTGGCATTGGCCTTCAAGTCGTCCGGCAATTGTGTCGTGAGGGTATCGACAAAGACATTATTGTAGATAGCAGCGCCAACAGCCAGGCCAATCGCACCGCCGATGTTGGAGAACAGTCCGATAAGGGCCAGCATCATCGGAGTGCCCTCGCGGCCACCTGCTGCCATAACGGCCATGTCCTCGCCAATAACGAGTGTGCCGCCGGCGAAGGCAATGAAGATCTGACACATGACAACGTAGCCAATGCCGTGGTCTGCGCCACGGAAGTAGATCATCAGCCCGGAGCCGAGGATCATGAGCGGGGCTCCGAAGAATAGACAGATGTATTTGAAGTGCGAAGTGGCCCAGATGACGGCTCCGACAACGGGAGAAAAGAAGCACGAGCCGACGTTGTAAATCTGGAGCATGTAGTTTGCATGGACTGGGGAAATATCGTAGGAAATCAGAATGTAGTTGTAGAAGTACTGGTCCCAGAGTTCGAAGCTGAAAAATAGCACGGCGGCCAGTGTGCATGCGCCTAGAATGGTCGGCCGCTTGATCAACTCCCAGCGGATAAAGTGGGTTCGTGCACCCCATTTCTCCCATACTGCAAAGATACCCAACATGACGACTCCGACAATGATGAGAACAATAAACTTGGCACTTGAATACGTAGAACGGCCATATTGCGCCAAACTGAATGGCAGGAGGAACATCACCCAACCACCCATGAGCAAGAAAGCGCCAATAACTAGTAATACAACGTCAGTGTCAATATTCCGAGCTTCCTTTTCCGTGTTCTTACCATCAAATTCATGGATATAGTGGATGATGGACTGTCCAACGGTGCGACCACTGGGTTGTC
Organism: Penicillium sp. CF05; assembly: GCA_002916455.1. Taxonomy (NCBI): domain Eukaryota; kingdom Fungi; phylum Ascomycota; class Eurotiomycetes; order Eurotiales; family Aspergillaceae; genus Penicillium; species Penicillium sp. CF05. Next base: position 8,732 of record PKQL01000269.1, read on the forward strand.
GTCGGAAGATGCCGTTTCTCTCTGCCTTCTTCTCAAAGTATTTGAAAACCATGGCGAGGGGCAAAAACACAAACGGCGTCACGATGCAGAAGATACCATAGCCCCAGCGCCACCCGTGTTTAGCGTATATCGAGTTTGCTGCAAGACTGCCTGTGAATGCAGTACAGATGAACGGAGTCTGCATAAAGCCAAAGGCGAACGCTCGGTTCCTTAGACCCGAGGTATCGGCGACGAAAACATTCAAGATCAGGTATAGGCAGTAGTAACCGATCCAGTACAGCACATAACCCGCCGCATACCCATCTGGACCATTACATGAGGCAAGGATGATCATACCAAGAAGGTAAATGCCGGTCGAGAAGACCAGGCCCTCCGCACGACCCCACAAGTTCAAGGTCTTACCAAGCGGCAGCTTGAGAACACCGCCCACGACATTCGCGAGGATATAAGACGTTGAGACCTGCGGTGCGGTCTTGAACCCTCCCTGAATGTAGTTGATCAGAAAGCCGCTAATATTCGAGTGAAACGCCAACATAAATGTGCAGATCCAGATCCTGCATGCTCGATTATCGTCAGGAATGGGTTTCATCACAAGTGCGCAGGAACGAGTGAACCGCAATCCACTTACCAAGCATATATTCCAACCAAGGCTGGCCAGCTCCATACGAGCGCTGCTGCTTCCGCCTTCTGCAGACCCAATTCCGCACCCTCCGTTACACTATCGGGGTGCTGTGCCAATTCTTTCTCGTCGTCGAACATGTCTCCCCTATGAGAGCCGTCCGAACTGGAGGGTGACTCGGGGTCATATGGTGACATGTCGCCGTTGGCGCCCCGCGTCTCCAATTTCTCATTTTGCGAGCTATGTGATTCTTCCCCGACTATATTCCGGTCGATTATTTTGCCGTCATCGCGACCTTGAGCGGTCGCGGGGAGACCCATTACTGTATGTCCCCTTTTCCAATCGCAGGAAGTTCAAACAGGATGCCAGATCCTCAGTTGCTCCCTGGGAGGCTGTGTGAGGATAGACAAAAATTGAGTATTGGGCGCAATGCGAGGATGGAAAGGAAAGAAGAGATCGGCAACGCTGGAGGGGCTCTCTTTTCCTATAATCTGGAAGGACAGAGGCCCGGAGCTTCCACACCAGAAATTCCGACTCGGTCCGGTCTCCAATTTTTTTTTTTTTTTCTTTCCCGCGCTCTCGAACGGAGACTCCGATGCTACGAAGATCAGATAATCTCGGAGTGAGTGGGTCGGGTCAATCTGATGATTAGCCCAATCAGGGGTTACAGTGGCGGACGATCATCTCCCATTCGCGCTGGACAGTGTGGGGTCCGCGTCCCTGATTGGTCGGAACTGAACACCCGTCCTATTTTGGACTAGCGTGTCTCTGCCCACCATTGTCACTTTACTTACCTGCTCGATGCGGCCACCCCGTTTGCGTCAACCTCTCACACCACTTAAAGGCCTGGGCAGACACCACCAAGACTGTATTCAAGTCATGCCATCATCTGGCTCACTGCCCCCTTACTACCCCTCAGCGGAAAAGGCTATCCGTCCGTCCCTTGCGTGTGCACGCGATGTACAGTGTAAGGTTCGCATGTGAGAAGCTTAAAAGATACAGATATTTTCCAACCCCCAAGTAGCACTCAAAGGAACATTATTGAGCTCATACGGAGAAGCATCCTGTCTCAGATCCTCCGAAGTCGCCATCTGAACTAAATTGAGCATAGTTGAACGAGATCGCCTTCGGCTTCCCCGGGGGCAATTTGACTTCGCGCCTTTTATCTGATTTCTGATTTTATCTGATTTCGATCAGATATGTGCAACCAGAATCTGTGACGCTACTAACCCAAACTTCCCATGTGTCTCCTTAATGTTCCCCAAAGTCAATTTCTCTCTAGGCATTGTCTGTGCGGAATGCTCGGATCAGCAACTGAGTGGTCCAACCCCCAGTGGGGGCTAGATCGTATTTTCTCCAAGCGCTCGAGACGCTTCGCAGGATATACTAAAGTTTCTTCTCTGTAAGATTCTAACAGCCCACTCACTCACCTGTTCCCACCCTCCAACGATCGCATGCAACCCCGTGCGACCGCACTCGCGGAATCAGAGCAACAACAAATTTATACAAGCTGTAACCGAGAAAACTCTGGGATGAACCAACAATTCTTTCGGTCTGTTGGAATTTAGGTTAATCAAATCAATCACTAAATTTCATCTAATCTAATCTTCTTATCCACTAATTTCCCGAAATACACCAATCGATGATGCCCTCCATTGCGGACGATGTTGACATCCCTTGCCACTATGTGGAGTCTACTGCTTCCACGATCCTGTCGGAAATCCCGTTTGATCCTCCTTCTATGAAAATGTGCAATCTGTAAGAACTAGTCCGCTAATTTCTGCAATAATCTACCCTCCGTCATTACATGCGGCGAAGGGTATGTGGAACAAATTCAATTGTAGGCTATTCCTCTACGTCCACGGAAATATCCGAGTTGATCGGTAGCCATGCCGAAGTTGATGAGGCGAGCCGGCATGACTTATTTCCAATCAAATCTCCAGTGCTTAATGTCCAACCATAGCCTGATGCGCCGGGCCATATCTGTTGCCTTGTGGCTTAGCAGCATCGATAATTTTTCGCATTGCTTGCTTTTCCTCCTCAGTCAATTCAATATCCCGAGATGCCCAGTTCTCTTCCAGCCGGGCTGCCTTCGTTGTTCCCGGGATGGGGATCAGTCCTTGAGAGGCAACCCAAGCAAGCGCGATTTGACTAATCTTGCAGCCCTTAAGGGCAGCGAGCTTCTTTATTTCCTCGACAATGGCCCGGTTCTTGTAGAAGTTCTCGCCTTGGAATTTGGGAACTACCGAGAGGGATCGTGTTAGTGATTCTGACCAGCCGAGCGTTAGGATGCTTGTGAATGGGTAGATACCTGTTCGGCGGAAGTCATTCGGGGAAAAGTCATCCGGGGAGTTGTAATCGAAGTTATCGACGAGCCAGCCGTGCCCCAGTGGACTGTACGCGACATAGGCGACCCCCAGCTCATTCGCTGTGTTGATCAGACCGTCTGTCTCATGGAGTGTCTCAAAGGCTGAATATTCGGCCTGAACAGCATCGATCTTGGCAACTATTGACAGTCAGTAAATACTCGCAAACTGGCTGGAAGTAAACGCACTTGAGTTTGCCTTGCGCAGTGTGGCAGCTGAACATTCCGAAAGTCCAATGTACTTGGTCTTCCCCGCCTTGCGGATTTCATCAAGAGCCGGAATGGACTCGGTGAGGGGCGTATCTATTCCAATCAGTAACTATAGAATAGAACATAATGGTTCCACTCACTGGGGTCAATCCGGTGCAGATAGTACAAATCAGGAGTAAAGCCAAGTCTCTCAATGGTTCCCTCGATGTACTCCCTGATATGCGAGGCGGAGTTGGTGATTGAGCCATCTCCTCCAATTACGTTGAAACCACACTTCGAGGCAACTACCAGCGACAACGGTCAGTTTCAGATAAATATCCTGTGGTGGCGTATAAAGTCTTACTGAAAACCTTATCGCGGACGTTGTGCTTCCTGATGAAGTCTCCCAACAGCTTTTCGTTCACACCGGCTTGGTAGACAACAGCAGTGTCCCAGAATGTGCATCCCAATTCAATTGCCTTCAGTAAAACTGGTTCGGCTTCCTCGAGGCTCAGATTGCTACCCAAACCATGGCTCAACCCCATGGCACCGAAGCCCGGTGTTGGGATCTGGATGTCGCCGAAGGGAAGTGTCTTGACCATGTTGACTGAGCTTAATATTTTAGTCGGGGGTTCTTAGCTTCTATTGCTTTACAAGTGACAAGATGTGGCAGTGAGTTTGGATATATATCATAAATCTAGTGTTCGGGGTTAGGCCTTCTTGATAACAAAGTGGGTCGTGCTTGTCCTCCCAAGTCTTAACTCCGCTGGCTCGGATTAAGTTCCAAGGGCTGTTTTTCACTCTTTCATATGTGAAATGTAACTGAAATGGGTATATCAATGGAGAAAAGCGACAGAGGCACGATCTTCACCCAGCAATGGTCAGCAGTAACGGGTGAATGCTTAACTCCGACCTCAGAAACATTCTATAGGTGGGGGTGTCAGCAACTCCACTAAACATCCAAACACAATGACATCACGCCATGTCCTGGATAGCAATACATTTGGGGTGCATGTTTTAGTGCTTGATACACATCGACCGCTCTACTTCCCTCTACGCTATCTAGTATAGAATTGGCTTGAATTGAATCAGCGCTAGGTAAGTCACAAATGGATATATAGAGATGGCCCGGCGACAGAGATGCTTCATTTTTATTATGGTACTATTGCACCTTATCCCTTCTTGCCTTCTTTTCTACTCATTAGTGTTTTCATTTGTACTATTGTTCGTCTGTCCTTTACTGTAATTCAGGTGACAGTTGCTCCCTGGCATTCAACAGACTTGAATGTGAGGGTTAACTCCGACTTCCGACTTGTACATTACCTACGGAACGTTCTTCTTCAAGTAGAGTAAATATCTTCATTATTCTTAGCTCCTGTGGCTACATTACATGTAAGTGTATTGTGTATCTGGGAACCTCTCCGGGCGGATACGGGGCCAGCTGGGGCTGGGGACGGCTCCCAGGGAGAAARTCTCAGGGGCTAGGTTATGTGACAACATCCTGATGTTCCTCATTTTTTCCTCTTAATTAGGGTCTGCAAGATCCTCTTCTGTCAATTGATAGAGCTCCTTCCCCAACTCCCCGCTGACTCGATATTTGTCCCCCACAACAGTGTTTTCGAGTAATTCGATGTCCATCCATTTACTTATAACACCAAATAGATCGTCAATCTCGGGATCCAGGCGGCCCACGCGAACAATGTTTCGAAAGCCATCCAAATAAAGCAGTCGCAGACATCCAGACCGGAAAGCCTCCTCATCTGCAATGATTAGGTACGTCCTCGTGGCAAGTCTCTGTAATCTCATGGCGAGGCTCTCAATAATTGCATCTCGGCCCTCGCGCCACCTCTCGGGGCTTTGTTCTTTTGCTTGTGCAAGTTGCATTTTGAAATCAGAACGTGCATTATTATAATAATCTCGGCTTCGCGGTACCCATCTATCCTCAACCTCAGGAGAAAGTGGGCCAGCGACTTCAGGAAGAATATTGTATACGCGCCGCCAGTCAGACCTAAAATCAAAGTGATCCGCATTATCGAGAACAGCCCACCAGGACTCTGCGTCAAATGGGTCTGTGTCGGCCCATATATTCATCAATTCGTCGTGGTTAGCTCTCTCGCTTTCTTCGAGGCTATAGTATGTGCGTAGAAAAACAGGAGACCTGTGGTCATTGAACATATTATACGCGCGCCATCGAAGGGCGTCAACACGGTAAGGTCGGAGGATTGTGTCGATTTCCTCCGTCATAGGTGCACGAGGCGGATCTGGAAGACTCTCCCAGTCTTCTACCCATTCAATCGGAATAAGGTTCAGATCAAGAAACCCAGCAACAAGTCTTCTTCGCTGCTGATCGGGGCTTTCAGTCGATGAGTAATTCCAGTTTGTCTATGCGGGGTTAGCAAAGGGGTTGTCAATGAGTTGGGGGGCAAGAGACGACAGGACTTACAATGAAGTATTGTTCAACGGCCAGTGTGCCCCACGGGGGACCAGCCATAGCCTCCATGATGAAGAAAGGCTGATGGGCCTACATAGAAGAAGAAAACAAGGGGAAGTGCGAGAGATCCGAGCGGTGAGTGGTAGCCTTAGCGGGTAAATCCTCGATGGACCTAAATGGAGCGGACGGCAAACACCGTCCACACTAAATATAGGCGCCATGTACAAAGTAGTTACAGTTTGGCAGCTTTTATGAGTGTAGGTATTTGCAGGGCTGAGCTTCCGGAAATGATGAGGAAACTATATCTCCCAAATTTCTCAATGACCACGTGCTTTTTCGGTGGAATAGTAGGCTCCCATTGTGGAGACCTGCGAAATTGAACAAGCAAAAGCATAGTCCAAATTATTCGGCATGGGCCAAGTCGAGTTATTGAGTCTGATTGGATCTGGACTGCTCCTGCGACAGCACGAGTGGATTACCCCAGTTATATCCCAGTCATACTCAACGACTCAACTTGGCCCAGTCGACTAATTTGGACTATACTTTTGCTTGTTCATTTTCACAGGAAGTCCCAACAATCAACAGTGGAGAAGAGAAAAAGAAAGAACAGAGAAATGTGGAAGAGGGGAGCTATTTCTATGAGGGAACAATATGCCTGCAGCGTGGAGCATGTGACGTTGTGAGCATTACATTGAAAGGGGACTCGGAGACAAGATGGGGTATCATCATGATAACATACGTCCCTTGATCACTTTCTTCCCTCCACTTTTCAACTCGCCTGGCCAGCAGGAGTAGCCTGACAACTAGTACGCTTTTACAATTCTAGTTCTCGCCAACTCGCCGACCATGAGAGAAAGTGTTCGTTACTTGGAGGTATCTCTCCAGTAGGAACAACCAGGGACGTGGCAGCTCATGGCAGCTCGTGGCAACCAAAGAAGCTATGGGTGAAAAGCATTTCTATCCTTCATCTACCAACATATTCTTGGTCAACATGCCAGACGAAACATACCTTCCGATGCTTCTCTCAGCTAACTAGGTCTGAAGACCCTGTGGGAGGGTCTACCCACTCGCTCTCCCTCGCATGTGCCTGGAGACAGGGCAACCTCAGAAGGGGATGCTTGCGTCGTTTCAAGAAACGGTATCTGATTTTCTAACAAGAGCCCGACGATCTCCTGTTTAAGCTTGACGCCTTCCTCCAATCATGGACACGATCTCCCATTATTCTGCTTTCGATCTCAAGCTGCTGACGCAGCTGGCGGATTTCCATCACAGCGTCTCCTATCAGGGGGATACGATACCCATCTCAACATCGGAGGACCGTAAATTGTTTTTCGTCTGACAAAATAACCTAGATATGCTGTTGAAGGAAGGATAGGAACAGTTTCTCCGATGACTTCTTTGGTCTCCACGAGTTGCGCGAGCAGCTGGTGGGCCTCCACTGGAGATATGCCGCATTGAATCAAATTAATTGTGAGGATTTCATTATGGGACGACCCTGTAATCTTTATATAGTAAGCATAAGTATCACGAAGGAGCGGTGACAGTGGTGAAGAAAGAAAGAAAGGGAAGAGAAATGCAGAAGAGGGGTGCTATTCATATGAGGAGGGGGAGCTTTCCCGATGAGGCAGTCAAGTCACAAACGGCAGGCACGACCAACTTTGCATTCATTGTGATTCATTCTGTTCTCTCAACTAACAGCACAGCGAGAAGACTGGTCTAGCTCTTTTTCCCCGTGTAAGCACCAACTGCATACCCCAAACCGAGTCATCAGCGTTCGATATGCCTGGCCTTGGATAAATCTCACGTTTCGATGATACATTTCCTCCTCTGAGAGCGCATCCGAGCAATTGGCCTGTATGGAATCGTTTTCAAACCGCTGTCGGGAATCAGTCTTTTCGTCATCTCCCAATTTGATTTCGAATTCGTAGTTATTATGACATCTCCACCGGTCATCGTCCGGGCTTAGTCCTGGTCCCAAGTTAAGCCACCGGGTGAATACAAGACACACATCGTTCTGCCCCATTTTCCGTATCTCAATTTGCCATGAGGTATTGCATTTATCACAGCGCCCGTGATCTCGGGGTCTTGTTGTCATATCAGAGCGATATTCGTCAATAAGCTCGTGAACGACGGCCTTCAAGTTGGAGATCCGTCCAAGATGCATACAGCTGTGCATGGACTCATTTTTAGGGTGCGGGAATAAAAGTTATAGGTTGTGTTGCCTCACTACTGCAAGCTCTTGGGTTCGTAAGTAAAGACCTGGGGGATTCGAACAGATCCGTGCGTCAACAGATAGGAGAGTCGTCATATGACTACATTGAAATTCCTCCTCGTTGCGCGGCTTGGTAGGTTTCGGCGCTTGGTATGTGATAGGATTGGTCCCAACCTCTGTATAGAGTAATGATTGAACTGGTATTCCAAATTGAGCTCCGTTGTAAAATCTTCGCATAGCAAGTTGAAGATGAACGAAATAGAACTTGTAATAGGCGTGGCTTGGGTAATGGATAATGTAGAGAGGCTTTTTGAGCCGATGTACACTTCTATCTAGGGACTCTACACAAGCTGGAAGTTTGAATTTGGGACCTGGTAGAGCCACCTTTCGCCAAAGATGCAGTCGTAGGCAGGCATGACAGAGATGGTAGTGGTAAATCACGAGAAAGACGTGTCAAGAAATCGATCCGCGGCCCATCCTCAGGGCCCCCAGTGCGGCCCTTTGGTAGGTTGCAGCATGCAGATCCCAAGGAAGACAACAATCGGCGGTTGCATAGGGCGAGACAAGCAACGTCAACGGGCGACAAGTCCTCAGCTACCATGAGCAATAGCTCGAGGGGAAGATCTGACAGGGTTATTGGCTTTTGCGTATTCATCTCGAAGAGCAATCCTCGGAAAATAAGCAATCTTGGTAGAGCCTCACTCCACTCTATTCAAATCGGATATGTATGTTGTAGACTAGTGAACACTGAGATGCAGCTGATTCCCGGGTAGATGGCAGAAATGAGAACAGGATGGATGAAAAGAGAGGAAGACGAAGTGCAGGTTCTGCCTTCAGGGTTAGATTGACAAAATATTCATAAAACGTAGTCAGAAGCCAGAGATTGCGACGAAGTCATGATAATGCCAAGTAGACGCTAGCTACATTTAAGGTTTGATAGGGGAGTGGATCACATGATCCACCTCAAATTAGTAGTATTACCCGTGGACTTCTTTTCTTTTACTCTTGTCCCTTGACCACTGATCTAGTCTAATGAAACCTCAATAAGAGGTTGGATATACAGAGAGGGTGCGGACAGGTACAATGCAAGTCCAGTAATGCCTTAGAATGATCTGTGGGGGGATTGTTGCCTTTTCATATGGCGAGCGGAACTTCAGGGCATGCTTGAACAGGGTGCATTGACTTGAGGATACACTAACCCCGCACTTAAAAGGTCTCTCTAACATTCAACACTAACACTATTTAGGCCGTCGATCGCACGAGCAATGCGACGTTACAACATGGCGATATGAAAAACACCACCTTACAGAAGGCACTCGCTCCTTATCCCCGCCCCTTGCGCCTATCGCGCTCCTCGCACCCCAGATCTACAAATTCAACGCGCCATTACGCGTGATTTGACCCTCACATTCTGCAACGCCATGGCAATTTTACAGAAAAACACTCTGTACAGCCTCCTACTTCTCCAATGCGCTCTGAGCGCAGTAGCAACCCAGAATGACCTCCGCTACGTCAATCCCCTAATCGGGTCAACCAATGGCGGCAATGTCTTCGCAGGCGCGAGCCTCCCCTATGGCATGGCAAAACCTGTCGCTGACGTCGACGGCCAGAATACTGGAGGTTTCTCGACTGATGGGAGCAATGTCACCGGCTTCTCGCATATGCATGACAGTGGGACAGGCGGGAACCCGTCTATGGGAAATTTTCCTCTGTTCCCACAGTACTGCAAAGACAATATCGTGGATAATTGCAAGTTCCCCAAGGCTGCTCGCGCGGTCCACTACAAGAATGGCTCTGTGATTGCGCGGCCTGGCTACTTTGCCTTGACGCTTGAGAACGGCATCAAGGCGGAGATGACTGCGGCGCGGCGTACAGCATTGTACCGGTTTACTTTTCCAAAGGGATATACGGCGGAGGGATATGATTTCAATCCGTTGATCTCGGTAGATCTGACTGATCTGTGGGATAGTCGACAGAATGCTTCCATTAGCCTCGACGCAGACAAAGGTCGAATCAAAGGCAATGGTACTTTTTTGCCGAGCTTTGGGGCTGGCTCGTACAAGTCATATTTCTGTGCTGATTTCGGCGATGCTGATGTCGATGACAGCGGAATCTGGGTCAATGACCGAGCTGGATCAGTGCAGGAGTTGTTTGTCACTCGCGGCTTCAACAACTTCTACCTTCAAGCCGGTGGCTATATGGCCTTTGATCGACCAGACAATGGAATTTTGACTGTGAGGGTGGGTGTCAGCTTTGTCAGCTCAGATCAAGCTTGCAAAAATGCTGAGGCGGAAGTGCCCGAGCCGGAAGACGCATTTGATGATCTCCGGAAAAGTGCAGAGGCTGCATGGAAGGCAAAACTCAGTCCTATCAAGGTCACCCCGGGTGGTGCCAGCAAGGACATGGTCAGCGGTTTCTGGAGTGGTATATACCGAACTATGTTATCACCCCAAGACCTGACCGGCGAAAATCCACTATGGAAAAGCGATGAGCCATATTTTGACTCTTTCTACTGCTTGTGGGACGCTTTCCGGGCGCAGCATCCGTTTCTCACAATCATTGACCCAAAGGCACAGTCAAAGATGGTCCGCAGCTTGCTGGATACATTCAAGCACGAAGGATGGCTGCCCGATTGCCGCATGAGTCTCTGCAAAGGCTGGACGCAGGGAGGTTCCAACGCCGATATTGTTCTCGCAGACGCCTACGTAAAGAACCTCACGGGTATCGACTGGGAACTTGCCTACAAGGCTATGGTCAACGATGCAGAGAACGAGCCTCTTGAATGGTCATATGAAGGGCGAGGCGGTCTGCAGAGCTGGAAACACCTCAACTATATTCCATATCTGGACTTCGACTATATTGGCTTTGGAACCAATTCACGGAGTATCTCGCGAACACTGGAATACGCATACAATGACTACGCCCTATCAGTTGTAGCAAAGGGCCTTGGCAAAAAGGATTACGCTACTTATTTGTCTCGGTCTGGAAACTGGCAGAACTTGTACAAAGAAGACCAGAACTCGCTTCTGGGGAATGGGACAGACACTGGCTTTACTGGGTTCTTTCAGCCAAAGTACATCAACGGAACTTGGGGCTATCAGGATCCTATTGCCTGCAGCGCTCTGACGTCGTGGTGCTCTCTCACCTCGAACCCTTCGGAGACATTTGAGTCTAGCATCTGGGAGTACTTATTGTGCGTATATCATTTCCGAACCCCAACAAGCCTCAAATGCTAATACTATATAGCTTCGTTCCTCATGACATGGCAAAGTTGATCAAGATGGTCGGCGGCCCAGACTCTTTCGTGTCTCGGTTAGACTATTTCCACACCTCTGGCTTGGCAGATATGGGCAATGAGCCGGTTTTCTTGACTGTGTACAATTATCACTATGCCGGACGCCCTGGTCTGTCCGCCAGCCGAGCCCACGCTTACATCCCGTCTTCTTTCAACGCCACGCATAGCGGTCTACCTGGCAACGATGACTCGGGAGCCATGGGCTCATTCCTGGCATGGAGCTTGATGGGCCTCTTCCCGAATCCCGGGCAGAATGTGTACCTAATTATTCCTCCATTCTTTAAGGCCGTCGCAATCACTCACCCTGAAACCAAGAAAACTGCTACCATTCGGAATGTCAACTTCGACAAAACCTACAAGAAGATATATATCCAGAGTGCCAGGCTCAATGGAAAGCCCTACACCAAGAGCTGGATTGGACATGAGTTCTTTACTCGAGGTATGACGCTGGAGTTGACACTTGGGGACAAAGAGAGCGACTGGGGTACACGCAAGGAGGACCTGCCTCCGAGCTTGAGCGACTCAGTTGCTGTATCTGGACATCACGACGGGATGTAGATTATCTTGGTCTTGAACACAATATTTACTAGTGGGGACCTCAATCCCAATAACTAAGAAAGCTTTGTGGCGGTCTGTCAACACTTCTGTTAATCCAGGCTAAACCTCCAACGTAGGTCTAGACCTTGAATCTATGATTTGGAGAGCCATTTGATGGTCAGCAAAAAATAATGCTCACATGGCAAGGATATATTCTCCAAATCATGCTGTCTCATACTGATCAATCGTATGATAGAACCCTCATTTAGGGCAACTCGTATATCCACGGCCCCGCAATGCCCGGGCGCGGCGAATTCATGACTAAGCTGTACGGAGCCCCGGGCCTGGCCCTTGGAAGTACCAGAATCCCCTTCGTAGAAAACTCCCTTTAGCAATCATTTCTCAAATCCAAGGCTGAATCATTCTATCTCGTATTCCAGCGGGAATATTCCCTGCTCACAAGTCCCAGGTGCTCCCGCGACCGGACGCTTGGCGACATCGCTTTTCCCCAACGATCACCACCCCCGAACATGGCGAACCGACAAATCACACGACGCATCATCACCAGCGCAGCGATCGCACTATGCCTCATATTCTTCCTCTTCATTCGACCGCAGGGGCCACCGAGCCCCGCCGTCCGCGCCCCAGGCCACATCGACCACTCGGCATCCGCATCCGCGCCGGGGATAAGCATCGAAGATAGCACACTGAAAGGCGACGTCGTGATGCCGAAGCTAGGCAACGAGACGGTCAAGTAAGGCACCCCCAGAGTGACCCATTGGGAAATAAAAGAGTGGTGGGATAAATTGCTGATTACGGAATTGGTGGCTTTTCCAGAGCTGAATTAGGTCGTGCGACTTGGAAGTACTTCCACACCGTGATGGCGCGGTTCCCCGAGAAACCCACGGAAGACCAGAAGGAGGCTCTGCGTTCTTATATCTACCTGTTTGCTCGATTATATCCTTGGTATTGAGATTCCTTCCCTACGTGCTCTATGCCAGATCAGGAACTAACGGTTGATGACATCAGTGGAGAATGCGCTGAGCACTTCATGCACCATTTGAGCAAATACCCCCCTCAGGTTTCGTCACGCAATGCTGCCTCTGGATGGGCTTGCTTCGTTCATAATGAGGTCAATGCCATGCTTGGTAAGCCTGAGTTTGACTGCGCCGATCTGGGGGAATTCTATGATTGTGGCTGTGGTGGGGACGAGGAGGCGAGTGAGGGCAAAGAGGGGTCGGCTGCTTCTCGGTCTGATACTGGGAAGGGGAGCTCGGAGCACCATGATGGCCCTGCTGTGGAGATCTCGAAGGAAGAGTTAGTGACTTCCCCGTTGTGGCGCATCTATTATGGCTGCTTGGTTGCTAACACACGCTTTAGGACAACCCGTGGTTGATGGGATGAATCTTCGACTACTCTTTCGACACCATGGGGCTCATCCTGTCTGGCACCCAGCGTTTGGGTGCTTTTCAGTCACTTCGCTCACACTTATGGAGCTGGTCTCCCTGTACAATAATAAATCGTCAGTTGACTATGTCAATATCAATCAATATACCCTTGTTGTGTTCTGCATGTGGTTTTTGGGATAAGAGAGTCCCCGCCTGAAGTATTCTAAGTATTCTACCAACGTACCGATACAGTAGATACTATTTAACGTATCTTGGTTTCTGGCTCTCTTTCCCAGGCATATCTTTGGGGGTTTGCTCAATCCATAACATCTCCACATGTTAGAGGATAAAGATATTTCGAGGGTGTGCCTATAAAAATGTGAATGATAACGAGGTGCAAGTTGGTCGGCACTATGTAACCAGTATACAATTCCCGCATCGTCTTGATTGCCGTGTACAAAGTACATGACCCCAATCCTACGCGCAAAGATCATCATGCCTGGTGATCAAGTGTGGAAGATGGCGCGCATGACCAAAGAAACCTAGCCAGTATATCCCTGAACAGCTAAGCAGACTAAAGGCGCATTCCGTCGTACCAAGCTTATATTAGCAGAAAGCACCGATTAAACTTTCTCTTGTTCTTCAATATTACCAACGGCGATGATGTCGCCAGTTGCACCCTCGTGATACCAACCCTCCAGATCAACTAGTTTCATGTAGCATGACGGAACCCCCAAAGAGCGGTATATCACCGATAGTAGTATAGATGAAGGGATAGTCGGGGTATAGTGTTTGAGTTTGGGCCAAAAATAGCAGTAGAGGCGTCAATATGGTATGTTTCGAGGGGATCGTCGGCCAGTCTGAATGCTCAGGTCCTCCCCGCGTCTGCCCCTTCAACTGGGAAGCGATAAATGAAAGCATGTGGTCTCCTGACAGGCCTACCATCCATGTCCGCGTGGGATCTGCGCCTTTTCAGTTACCCTGAAACATGTACCGGGTTGATATAATAAATCAGGGCTTTCCCTTTCTTTCCTTTGATACGATAAATGTTCCCAAAGTACTTGGAAAGAGTACGGAGCAAGTACATTTTTCTCCCGACGCGCCCACCCCATCCATATTACCCAAAATAGTCTAGTGCGGCTCCCCATCGAGACTAGTGTGGACCTGCGCGCCAAACTTCGACGCGAAAAAGAAAAAAGAAAAAAAAGGAAAAGGAAAAGGAAAGGGAGGAAAAGCCGAGATATTGAATTTCGTATCAAGGTGAATTCCCCGCTTAGGCGCTTTCTACACTCTCCCAAGGGATACATACTACATACACCCCTCCCAAAAACCCTCTTGTTTGCACACCTGATAAGGTGATCTTGAGTGTCAACAATGGTCTCCTTCTCTTGCGAGGTAAGTCCTATCTGGTGTATATTTTGCGCTTGAGCCGCTGCTAACAATCAGTATGGTAGGCATGTGGTGATGTTCTCACCAAGAAAAAGCTCGATCCTCATCGCGGCCAATGTCGCGGCGCCTCCTTCACCTGTATCGATTGCATGGTGCACTTCTACGGAACAGAATATAGAGCTCATACGGTACGTCGGAGCCGCGTCGCATTTTCTCGTAATGGTCATGCGGCGACTCTGCTAGAGTCCTAATTAAATCAACAAGGGAGACATCCGCTAACGACACCGTCCACTACAGTCATGCATGACCGAGGCGCAAAAGTATCAGGGTGCTCTGTATAAAGAGAAGCCCCAGAAAGGAAAGAAGGGACAGAACAACAAGCAGAATGCGAACCAAACCCCCAACGGTCGCCACCAGCAGCCCCGTGTGGAGGATGGTTCAGACGGCGAGGCTCTGAAGAACGCTCCTCCTCCCCCTGCTCCCACGCCCCCGCCTGCCGGTGAGGTGAGGGCCCCTCCTGCCGCAGCCAACAATGACAAGCCTGTCAATGTATTCGACTACCTCGTCGCCGAGGAGACCCCGAACACGTCCAAGGTCTCTGTTGCCGAGCCCAAGCCAGAGATGACGATGGACCCCAATGCCAAATCAATCTTCGAGCCCAGCAAGACCCTCACTCGTATCGAGACCAACCCCAACACGGATGACGAGGGTAAAAATTACGATATCGCATACGAGGAGAATGGCTTTTCATACGGCGTCGGCGATATCCCGCACTCCTCGTCGCCCCGGAATGCGTCCACAACCGAGTTCGTCACGCCCGCACCTAAGAAGAAGAAGGACCGCCGTCGCGAGGAGAAGGCCCCAGGCACCGTCAGCGAGAAAAAGCGCAAGCGCGGCCAAGCAGAAGTGCTCAGCACGCCGGGCGAAGCAGTCGACACCCCAATGATGGACGCCCCCTCCAGCATCATCAACAACGCCGGCACACCCATGCTGAACCACTCTGGCCTGACCGGCGGCCTGAACCGGATGATGCGCTCCGCGTCCCCCGACGGCGACGACAGCCCGGAAACCAGCCGCCGCGCCTACCAAGACACTTCGTCTCCGATCAAGCGCAGCCGCCGCAACGGCAAAGAAGCCAACGGCAACGGCGACCAGGGCCTCGGTATCTCAATGAAGAACCGCGCCGGCCGCCTCGTCTCCTCTATGTTCGGCGGCTCAGCTGTCTCCAGCACAGAGCCCGGTTCCAAGGCCCTGGTTCACGCCCGCCGCGGCAGCTCCTCCAGCGACGACGGCCAGCTCGAAGTCCGCAAGACCAAGAAGTCGCACCGTTCGCGCGCAGACGACCACGATGACTCCCGCAAGTCCAAGCGCAAGAGCTCAAACGCCACCGACGGCGACAGACCCTCCCGTCGTCTCAAGCAAATCGATGAGCGCCGCGGCTCCGTCGAATCCTCCCACGGCCACCAGGTTACTGTCTACAAGCAGTCGCGGCCGCCGGCGCGCACGGACGAGGATCTTCAGCGCGAGCTGGCTTATCACTTCCTTTCGCTGGTCTCGAAGGATAGCGAGCGTGGCTGCTCCATTAACAAGGCGCTTAAGCGCTTCCACCGTGATCTCTCAGATGAGTATGATGCTGATCGCGGACGTGATAGTGGGCGCAGCCGGGCAGACCGGGAGCGTAGGGTTGATGATGAGAAAGATCTTTTCCGCGCGTTGAGACTGAGACGGAATGACCGCGGTGAGATTGTTGTGTTMATTTAGAGCCTGGACTCGGTGTGTATGATTTCAATCAAACGATAGGATGGAAATATGTGGTTTGGTTCTTTGTTACGAGATGAATGGACTGGTTTTCTTTTGCATAGCGCCATGTTTCTTTTGATGCGCCCGCTCTGACATTGCATTTTTTGTCTATATAATTCGGCATTGAGACTAAATTGCAATCATAATTTTGAATATCTTTCCTGATGTCCCTCTGTAGCAGGTATGGAATCGGAGGAATTAGCACGTTTCATTGAAGCATATTCCCCAAGTCCGATTGTGCTTTGATATACTTGGTTCGGCACTATTGGTACATCAATGGCCAACCAGCATTTCCTACAATGTCGCCACAGCCGTGCGCCCTGATGAGGCCTCCCAGAAACTGGAAGTGGCAGCCTGGTAAAGAAGCCAAACAAGCGACATATCCCTAGGTGCATTTAGGTTGGCCAGAGCCGTGAAATTCCATGCTCCGGAGCTTCTCCAGACGACAAGCAGCTTCAATTGTGCCAGATTGTTAAACGCGCCCAGTAATGACCAAGGGATATACCGATAACAACAGTTAGCTACTCGTCCACGCAGTGTGATCCCTCAAGTTCCCTCACTCGCGAGATTCGCGCGGAATGGCCACCTGGAAGTTCTGTGTTCTTGCACGACTGACCGCCCGGGTCGTTGCTCTCCTTTCAGGCTGGTGAACTGAAATTAGTTTAGTTCCAGACTGCTTTGTGAATGTTCGCGATAGTGGATCATAACTCCTCGGGGTGCCTTCGTCTCATTTTTATAATCTGTTAGCTTTATTTGGGGACGCCATTAGGGATAGGGCGGCTGATCGTCGTGTGCGTTCTAAGTCAGAAGCCGCTGTAGGTATCTCTAGGAGACGCTCTAATCGACTGATACTAAGAAAAGAATATTTGAATTCATGAAGCTTTCGCTTAAGCCTCTAAAATCTCGAAGGACAAGACCAAGTTTTCCTCATATCTTATAGTCGACGTGCTCGTGGTGCGTGAGGACAGTAGTTTAAGGACATCGTTAGAATCTAAGAGATAACAATAATACCCGGAGGAATATTTAAAACAAAATAATATGATAATATCGAACCTTTTAGTGTAGTCACTAAGAAGGATTGGTAGCCTAGAAGTGCTATTAAAATCTACTAGTAGGTCCGTATCATAATGCGAGATTCACGGTTACCAATGTCAATTGGTATCGATATTATGCTTAAACGTAGTATATCTGGTTTTCTCCGTTCTAACTACTTTACAGTCAAATTAATGTTAAAAGTTAAGTTTCAACGAGGCCCTACTTGATATCTAACATTCAACGCGTCATAAGTACACTTGCAAACTACCTTCCGTAGGTTCGGTAACGATTTTTTAACGTTTACTCTTTCCCCCCTTTTCGTATATCGTTAGGTAATGTAATTCGAGGTAAGCAGCTAGTGGTATCGAGCATTAACGGTTAAGCTAACTTTTAACTCGCCTTTAGAGAGTGCGGTCGATCCTAGGTGAGGAAGCACTAGTAGAAATAACAGCAGCCTTACGTGAGTTCTTATCTATAAGTGCTCCTCGTGTATAATTTCTAATCTAATTTATCTTAATAACCAAATAGACTATCCCACTTCTCCTTCCCCTATTGATCGGCCGGTTAAGAGATAGTGCCGAGTAACCTAAGCTCTAGAAGATGAACCCAAGTTAGAAAACCATCTATAGCAAGCTTTAGATGGCACAACTATCGAACCTAAGGTCAGTCATACCCACCTAAGTTGGAACTTAAAAATCCACTAATATTGAATAGGTTCTAGTGAGAACACGAGGCACCCTTACGGCGGAGTTCACGAAAGTAGTAAACCTTAATGACCCCCTCGCTACACTAGTTCTCGAATTCTTCGACTTGTACTTTTGCCTACGGGAATGTTACGTCGTCAAATCGGCGTAGAAAATATGACTCGAGGAGGAGTAGCGACAGCTTTAAGTGTTAAATGAGTGGCTAGCAAGCGATAGCGATATCCTTCTACAGCTTTATAATATGCAAGAATCAATATTGTGGGACCACAAACGAGTAGTTTAGGCTCTTTATAATGGTGTTGTTTCAGCCTTAGAAGCGAGCGATCTTTAAGCCTACTCTATCGATGAGCCTAAGCCTTGATAAAGACTCCTTATGGTAGAATGTTTATAGGCGGGAAGGATGATATTTGATTTTCTACTATCTATTCACGCCATCTCCTAAAGAGGCGCATGCAACCACTAACTAGTGAATTTTCGTTGGGTTTAGTGACGGGCGCCAATAGTGTAGGGCTGTTGATACATCGAGAAACTTGATAACTTAGCATCTGGCTATAAATCTCCTTTACTTTGCCCTGGTTTTGTGTAATAAGAGGGAAATAAAATTAATACTTAGGCTCTAGCTTTCCATCCCTCCCAACCCACGTTATATCGCTACTTTATACACTTCCGTATTTTCCCTAAAGCCTTCTACGGCCAGTATTAGAACAGAATTGAACGAATTGAACAGCAATGGTCTATGCCCGTTGCTTTGATGATTATTTGCGCCGACATTAGTAGACTACGATTTGGATCTCGACCTTCACGCTATCTAGTATGAATCCTCTAGCATACAAACACCGCCTCCCTGTCTCGCTACTGATCCCAATGATCTTTGGCAGGATCTTCTTGGCAAAGCCGACCCTATAGAATACTCCTCAAGAAGATATGTTCTTCCTGCCGCGGGTTGAAACGGCGCTAGGGAATCTCTGCCGGGTACGCAGAGAGTTACTAGACACGATCACCTGGCATGCTGTCTGTGCAACAGGCACTAGCTTCCAACTGCCCCTTCGGCCTCGTACGTAATCTTTACCATATTCGAGTCCCTCGACACATTCTCCGATAGCTTTGATGTCCCCAACGCTATCCCTGGACCCACGGTTTTTTGTGCATAATATATCAGGTAATTACAGGTGATTTATCCTAATCAAGCGGGATTGTTCAGAGACATATTGCAGTGAAGACGTTAATAATGAATCGAAGGCTATTTTAAGCGTTCTTACTATAAACTCGGAAATTTATAGCTGCTTTCAATGCGGCAATTCTCCCTACACTGCTTCACCGCTTGTAGTATTCCTATGTCGCCAAGATAGAACAGGACAACCCGGAATAGGCAATTCTCTACTCTTATCTTGCAACGTCCGTCAGCCCTGTCAGATTGGGACTAGAGGGGTAGTTCAAGTCATCGAGTAGGCTAATCAGTCGTTCCCGAGATGATTCCAATGCCTATTCGAAAAAGCGCAGTCGAGCTACCTGCTTCTTGTGGTGAAGCTGAAGACGATCCCTCTCTTTTCTCAGGTGTGTCAGCCTCCTTCAGAGTCTGATTGCTATGCTGTAGTTTTTCGCCGTCGATATGCTTGGACACGCACGACTCCCATAGGCGTCGGTAGAGTCCAACAATTCGGGCTGCTGGAAAGGCAAACTTGGGATCGTCGTGTTCGAGCAACACTCACACCAACACTCACGGCTCACCACGACAAAATCTCGCAGGGGAAGCATCCCAGCACGGCATTCACGTCTGTGTTTGCTTTAAAGCTTGCTTGCAGATGCCGTACAACATCGCAGCGAAGTACTTCATTAGCTGACTGAATTTCAAGGGAGCGGCTGGTAATATGGCAGTCGCTAACGAAGAAAGTCAAGTTTGAATATTAGATTTTAGTGATTGAATTTGTGAAGATTTATCTAAGGCTCACTCTATGTACGCAATGACAATCGTTCGGAGTACGAAAGAGATGATGAAGATGATGCTCAAATTTATGCTTATTCGAATCCTCTTGAAATATTCGAATACTGGTCCCCCGCACCATGAAGAAGTGCCTGAACGTCGCTAGAGTGCCCTGTAGCGCAGCCTATTCCATGCGAGGCACATTTTTACAATCACAGGGCTCATTGGCTGTGAGTAAACGCAAGCCTTACATCGCTGGGCTTGTGGCAGCGAAAGCCGTGGCCACGGATGCTCTGAAGTCTTGGTTGCGCAGCTCTTCCCTGCGAGGATTATTGTATAAGATGCAGTTTCAAGTGAGGTATACCGCATGCAACTTTGAATAAATTCATTAGCTATCCTCTTTAAAATGATTGGCAATCCATATATAAGTGGTCTTCTGAACGAGTACGTCTCCCCTAACCACTTATATAACACTGCCTTCGATTTGCCTCTTCCCCAATGCCAAAGATGTAGCACTCCTATAAGATTATAACTAGTGCTTCGTTATAGGTATTTGCAACCTAGTCACAGCCATTACCGGGGTCCGCTCTGGAAGTAATAAATTAGCCCTAACCGTCTCTTGTGTTTCCGATAAAGCTCACCTTGGACGCCAGCCATCTGAATTATCATCTTGACCACCCTTCTCGCAGCTGTCGACGATATCCTTGAGCAACTTCTTGCACGTGTCTATTTCAAGGACCGCATCCCCAGACTTTCCATTTTTCATCCGTAACATGACATTCGGTGCGTACCCAGTATCAACCTCAAGACACTGTTTGACCTGTTGTCCACCTTTAAAAGTGGAAGGGGCAATATCATTACACCAGGTATCGATTGCGTGAGCGGCTTCACTTCTGTTATGGTCGTCTCCAGAAGCGCTACTCCACACAGCGGCACCGGTAGTATAGCACGAAACCTTCCCAAAGACAGGGTTAGACAGTGCAAGCACAGCAGCGAGAATGGGGAGAGCTTGAAAATGCATATTGGTAAAGACTCAATCGAAAAGTGATTCGATGAAATAAACAAAGGACTTCGATTTTTTGAAGGAGATTGAGTATGGATTGAGAAAGGAGGGCAGTCAAGGAGTCTTTATACCTTTGAGAAAACCAGACAACTTTTTTTTTCTAAGTCGCAGAGTCACAGCCTAGCAGCCAAGCCTGAGAGCCAGAGTCTCGCTGTGCTGCGATAGTCCTAAGATGACTATAAGTCCTGATCTTCTGATGATCTTACTATAGAGGTATAGATTGGGCGCCTTATTTTGGGTGCCGTGGCTTGGCATAATCCGGGAAAGAGTTTCTATAGCCACCAATCTTGAATGGCTGCCTGTATGAATCAAACCGATGCTCTCTCTGCATCGAAATAGATATTTATCGTAGCAACACTTTGGGGGCCTTACATCAACCAGGCCGCCTTGGCGCCCTAACGGATTGCCAAGGCTGGAATTACTCGGACTACGTGGAATCCGTAGTGTTGAGTTCAGGCGGCCTACTTCCAGGTGTCATTATGGGTTCCAATAACCCCTCCTTATTGCACATATTTGGTGAGGGTCTTCGGGTGGTTCGTAGTATTGTCCTTCACGGCGGCATGGAGGTCCGGGACATCGCATGATTGATCAATGGTTACACAGTCCCGCTAAAATGGGAAGCTTGCTTGACGCCAATCTTAACGTCTCGTTCACTAAATACACTGTTCTCAACAATAACAGAACCAAAAAGGTATTGAAGTATTTATGCTCACTCTGATATGCTGTAATAATGGGCTAATCAAGTCTTTGCACATGGAGCAACGATTTTCGTCCTACAGGCCTCAGTAATTACTTTACCCGTTCGAATATTAGTGCACAGAAAATGTAGGGACTAATCATTTATTATGTGGCTGTGAAAATGGTACAGCAGGGGACTACATAAAAGCCAACCAAAAAGGAAGGCCTGTTTTGACATTAGTTTAGAATGCGCCACAATAGCAGCGCGGCATGATCAACGAGTCGGATGGGAAACTGATCAATCCTCACGATGTTCGAAGTCAGATATGAACATTCATTGAGATATATACTTCAATCGGACATCTCACCACTTTCGTTAAAAGTCTCAAAACCCGATAAACAGAACATTGTAGGGTTTACAGCCATCATAAAGAAAAACAAATAGAAAGGCAAAACAAAATGTAAGCCCAATGTATCTAGATAGTCACTTGTTCAACAATTGAATCAACGTGTGGCCAAGCTTCAACGGTTGACGGGTTGAGCACCCACACCGACCGTGACCTCGCTTTCTCTAGTCTAGACGGACAGATTCACAGCTCGACTCAACCAACACAACACAAAAGCGAGGCTAGGAAAAAATTTTCAATAAATTCTAGGGATGATCATGGAAATACAACGTAGACGATAAATCAGTAGAGAAAGCACTGTATGTATTAGGGTGGACGAAGAGGAAAGAGGAGAAAGGAAGAAAGAAAGAAAGAGAGAGAGGAAAGAGGAGAAAGGAAGAAAGAGAGAGAAAGAGAGAGAGAGAGAGAGAGAGAGAGAGAGAGAGAGAGAGAGAGAAAAAACTATATGTATTAGTAGGTCGAAGGGCTCGACCCAAAACCCAACTTAGTCTGCGGTTGTACCCGATCTCCAGGGAGATCCATATATTGTGCCACAGCGTAGGAAATTTTGGCACGATATTATGAATACCGACAGTACTTTATCCGTCAAGCATCATTTAAAAGTCGCAAAATAGGGTTGGACTGGGTCGTGCGGAAGACTAGTCGTTAAGTTCTAATAGTATCGACTAAATATCCGCTTCTAAAATATCCGCTACTATAAGGGCTCGGAGAATATTATAGCGGATACCTTCATTCTATTTCATTGATACGAAGCATGACTCGAATTCATTGATCACCGACCCACATTCCCCCTGCCCAGACACAATGAGTCATGTTATGTAATTCCTCCAGGGCTGACTCACAGCTGCCCAGGGCTGCTTGCCACTACGTCACCGCCTTGTCCGCCGCCCGATTCTGCCGTAAAGAGCTTTTATCGCCTTCTAGATAATTCGTTGCGCCACAATTTTCTCTTTTCGTTCTATAAGCGGGCTTTTGCCTTTAGTTTTATTCCTCGTTGGTTCATTTGCTGTCTAGCTTCCGCTGGTTTTCTTTTAACGTGCTTTTTCAGCCTACATTAGAGCAACACGCTCAGTCGACCAACAATTACTCTATTCAAGTCAAGCGCAAGTGAGAATATTCACCGGAGGCATATGAGTACACCAGGAGTCTCCAGTCAGGTCTCCGCAGCAACTTCAGTCATGGCAACTCCACAGCCAGAGGCTTCATTACCAGCCGGGCCACGACCCCCACGTTCTTCCAGGCCATCTAGACGCAGAGGGCGGGGTTCTGCGAAGCGTGATGGTCAGCAACAAGCACCTGCGAGTGAGCCCCAAAATCAAGCTACGCCACAAGCACAGCGTACACAATCACAACCACAGCCGAATACAACATCACAGCCCAGTCAACAGGATGGACCGTCCAGCTCGCGGAGAGGGGGAAACAGAGAAGGAAGAGGCCGGAGACAAAGAAACAATGGACCTCGTCAGAATGGAGGGCCCGAAAGCCAAGAGACACGACCAGAGCCGCGAACCCGTGGGATGAGAGCGCGTGGCTTCGAAGCTCAGTTAACAAGACCAGACCAGGCCGAAAATGGCGCTCGATTGGATAGTGCGGGGCATTTACATGATCACGCACTAAGAGCCGATGTGCCGGAGTTTGTACCGGGCAAGCCGCCTCCCCAAAAAGGACAACCATCCGAGTCAACGCCATCTTCGAAAGGGAAAGGGAAAGCCAGGCAGCCTAGGGCACCGCCGCCGCAACCCAAAGTCACGACGAAATCCACAGCCGACGACCTGGCTACCCGCATCCACGAAGATATCTCGCATAACCTATATGAATGCCCTATTTGCTGCAGCGAGCTGGGTCGCAGGTCCCGGGTCTGGTCTTGTGAGCTATGCTGGACTGTTTTCCATTTGAGCTGTGTCAAGAAATGGTCCACGAATGAGGGTGCAGCTGCGCAGAGAGCTTCTGCTCAAGAAAACGGGCAGGAAGATCTCACTCCTCGCGCTTGGCGTTGTCCAGGCTGTAACCTTTCTCAACAAAACTTCCCCACGAGCTACTCTTGCTGGTGCGAGAAAGAGGTCGATCCTAGACCTCTTCCCGGTTTGCCTCCGCACTCGTGTGGTCAGACTTGCTCTCGGCCTCGCAAGGGTTGTCCCCATCCTTGTGATGCAACTTGTCATGCTGGTCCGTGTGCGCCTTGTACGGCTATGGGTCCGATGCAAGATTGTTTCTGTGGCCTTAACTCTTCGCAGAAGCGCTGCCAGGATACCGATTATGAGAATGGGTGGAGTTGTGGCGAAATCTGTGGTGAATTGCTACCATGCGGGGAACATACATGTCCGCTTCCTTGTCATGAGGGATTGTGTGGTGGCTGTGAGGTTAGCATTGACGCCCGTTGCTATTGTGGAAAAATGCAGACGGAGATGCTGTGTAAATCAAAGGATGATGAGGAGGATAGTCGAGTCGTCCGCGATGACGGCTCAGAAGATGAGTGGATTGGCTGCTTTAATTGTGGAGAGACTTGTAACCGTCCATTTGATTGTGGCAAACATTCATGCCAAAAGAACTGCCACCCGCAAGATCCTCATCCTGCACACTGTCCGCAGTCACCAGACGTCATTGTCGACTGCGCCTGTGGCAAGACACCGTTATCTGAGATTCCAGGATATACACCTCGTACCTCCTGCGAAGACCCTATTTTGAACTGTCAAAAGCCCTGTGGGAAGACACTGCCATGCGGTCATGCTTGCGAGAAGTTGTGTCATGTTGGATCCTGTGGCGCTTGCTTGCGCAATGTTCACATCAAGTGCAACTGTGGTCGTACTGATAACCTAACAATCTGTCATCAAGGCCAGAATGAGCCTCCCCAGTGCCCACGCATGTGCAAGGCGACTCTACATTGTGGTCGACACACATGCACTGAAAGGTGTTGTCCGGGGGAACAAAGGGCCAATGAGCGCCAGGCTGCACGTCGTAAACTCAGACCCCATCTCCGTCCTGCTGACGAGGACATCGAGGCAGAGCATATCTGCACGCGTGTATGTGGCCGGATGCTGAAATGCGGAAGGCACACATGCCCGGAGCTTTGCCACAAGGGTGCTTGCAATACTTGCAGGGAGGCAGTCTTTGAAGAGATTCCGTGTAATTGCGGAAGATCCGTTTTGTATCCACCGCAGCCGTGTGGTGCAAAGCCACCAGCTTGCAGCTTCCCCTGTGAGCGTCCAAAGCGATGCGGCCACCCTCAACCCGCACATACCTGCCACACGGACGAGGAAAACTGTCCTAAGTGTCCATTCTTGACCGAGAAGGCGTGTCTTTGTGGAAAGCGGGTGTTGAAAAACGTCCCCTGCTGGCTGGCAGATGCACGCTGCGGTCAAGTATGTGGGCGGCTGCTTAAGTGTGGCTCTCATTTCTGCCGGAAGGACTGCCATCGCCCGGAGGATTGCGAAGACGCAACCAAACCTTGCAGCCAACCCTGTGGAAAGAACAAGACGATGTGCGGCCATCCGTGCACGGAGCAATGCCACGCTCCGTACGCTTGTCCCGAGAAGACCCCATGTTCGTCCAAGATCGCAGTGACATGTGGCTGTGGACGACTTCGACAAGAAAGACGATGCAATGCCGCCAAGGCCGTGACCTCCAAGGGCCAGGTGCAGTCGCCCCAACGCCAGCCAGAGCTGACCCCGTTGACATGCGACGACGAATGCACGCGTCTGGAGCGGAACCGCTCTCTGGCGGGTGCTCTTGGCATCGACATCAACCAGACAACAACGCTTCAAACCATCACAGCCGAGAACCTCCCATACTCGGAAGAGACTCTGAACCAATACGTCCAGCTCGCAAGCTCGGTACCTCTATCAACTCTCCAGACCTACGAATCCAATCTCCACTCCCTGGCGGCAGCAGAGAAACCAACCCGCTCATTCCGCTTCCAGCCTGCGAAGTCCACTCTCCGCGCATTCGCGCACTCCCTCGCCGCAGACTGGGGCTTCGTGACAGAAAGCCACGACCCAGAACCCCATCGCCACGTCTTCGTCTTAAAGCCGGTTGCTTGGACGCCACCCGTCTTCGGCATGGGTAGCGGCTCGACCATCGGTATCGGCGGCATGAGCGTACGCGAGTGCGTCAAGCTCCGCGAGCGCGAGCGCAGCAGAGAACAAGAAGCGCGTCGTGTCGCTGCTCTCGAGACTAAGGCGACCCGTGAAGCCGCTAAGGCACAGGCTAGTGCTGGAGACGGCGGATGGGCCCAGGTTGCTTCGAAGAGTAGGGGTGGTAGCGCAGCTGGTTCGAGGACTGGGACTCCTGTCCAGAATCCGTGGGTGAGCAAGTCTATCTATGCTGCTCTTGATGGTGATGGCGCGAAGAAGGAGCGCTTGGTTCTGAGATCTGGTGTTGGGGCGGGGAAGTCTTTGCGTGCGAAGACCCCTGCGCCTGAGGTTGTTGATGATTGGGAAGAGGCTGAGGAGAAAGAGGAGAAAGAGGAGACAGAGGAGACAGAGGAAGCGAAGGGGGAGAGAGAGGATGCCGGGGAACAGGATAAGGACCAGGAAATGGTTGTCCGTGAGGACCCTGAGGGAAAGCCTGAACTTGCTCCTGAAATCGAGGCTCCTGCGGAAGATCGCCCCACTCAGGCTGAAGCATCTGTTACAGATGATGTCCCGATCTAAAGTTAGGGACAGGATTTGATGATTGATGACATGACAAACAAATTTAAAAGTGTTTCAAAAGCGTTGGACATGTCTCATTCTTTGCGAAGTCATTTGCATTAATCTTGGAGTTTGGAGTTTGCTCATACACGATACGATATCGTATGTCGAAAGCGTCGCACGCATCATGCATCATGTTTTGGCATACCCTGTAAGCAAAAAGGAGAAAGATGAACTAGCTAGAAAAAAAAAAAAAAAAAAAAAAAAATCGAAAACCAACCAACTCCCAAAAAAAGCCAAATTATCAATACGTAGGTCCCAAACAACCAAAGACGTAGCCATTAATTTCCCAGATCCCAACTACGCACTCGAAACTCAACCCCCAATCCCTACTTCTTCACCGGCACGACCTTAACAAATTGCAGACATCCTTCCTTCGTCGCCCGATACGGTCCATACTCCATCCCAGGTTCCCGGTAGGCGTAGGCACCCATACCCCACGACTGTCCGAGCGAAAGATCTTCCAGTCCACCGCGCAGGGTGCAGACCTCCTCGATGTAGGTATGTGTCATTGGCTCTGTCTGCGCAGAAGTAGTATTTGGCTCCCACCACTGCAACACGGCTTTGTGTTCTCCGTCACCGTTTAGCAAGAATTCCCATACTCCCGGTGCGATGGAGTACCATGGCAATGCGGACCGGGAGTTCTGGGGTGTACCCACTGGTGGATGGGGTGGTGGGGTGGAGAACCCTTTTTCATAGATTGGCATTTTTGTTAGGCTTTTCTGTTTCCTTTTTCTAGGATGGGGGAGATG